>JAOSBK010019869.1:0-12448 GCA_027568895.1 Erythroxylum shatona | reverse complement strand
ATGTTATCCACGAGCTGTCTAGCTCACCCCCCTTTCATCCCCATCTCCAGGTTTCGAGCAGGAGATCGGATGAAAGAGAGTCAAGCCATCTGTCCAATTTTGCATACTTTTGTAATTCGTATATTTGGATTTTGGTATTTGGTTTGTAAAAGGCTTGAAAAGCCATTAAGGAATTGTAAGTAATTAATTTATGATATGTATGGATTAATGGAATTGTATAAGGACTTGAGTTATGGAATTAGACTTGTGTATGGTTATGATTTATGTTTATGATTGGATTGTGTTTGGATGTGAATTATGGATTTTATGTGTTGAATTGAAATATGGAAATGATTGTGAATGAATGTGCTTTGGATATTGGATAATGTGATTTGGATTTCGGACGGGTGGTCCGAGGAAATTGTGTGGTTTGATTGGGAATTATAGAAGTGCGTTTTAAACTTATTGCAGGTTTTGGGTTTAATGAAATGCAGCCATTATATTGTCGAAATTTTTATGAGAAAAGAAAGAAAAGAATAAGATATATGATTTGTTAATAAGATGAGATTGAGAAATTGCTTGTTAAGAAGCTTAATATGAATTGAGATTTGTATGAGGAAGAATTTCCAAAGGGGAAATTATATTGTTTTGTTTTGTATAAGATTTAATAAAGATGAAAGGAATGAAAAAGAAAAGAAAAGAAAGAAAGAAAAAAAATTATACCGAATTTTATGCCAGATTTGATTGTTAATGTCTAAGGTTTCCAACGCGATCTTTTTTTAAGTTACACGCTTCGGATGTCGGAATGTAATTTTCAGTTTAATCGAACCATTTGTTTGCTTCTGATTCGATTATTCGATTTGCTTTCGATTCGTGTTTGATTTGCTTCGATTCGTTCACTTTTGGATTTCGTCAGTTCATTTGCATTTGTTTTGGCCCAATTTGGTTTTGAGATACGTTTTGTCATTCGATTCGATTCCGCTTTCGCTTTTGCTTCCGCATGTTGTTATTCGATAATCCCTATGATTTCGTTCTGCCACTCCGTTTTCGTATCCGTCTTTCGTTTTCTGGTTGGGGTCCGGTTCTGAGATCGGGTCCCAACAATACACAAATAGGATCAAAAGTACCAAACCATCTATCTTTCGTTCGCAACCGATTTTGCAGAGACAACCACACAAAAAACACCGCTTTTGGAGAAAGTACCTTCTGCCACACTAAATCCTCCCATGGAACCTCTGCCATCCTGTCTCGTCCAATTACTTGAGCTGATGTTGATGTAAAAGACCCATTAAGGTTAGCTGTCCACAGCCACTCGTCCTGAGCATTACCAAGCTGAACACCAACCAAGACCGACTCCATCACATGGCCATATCTGCACCTACTCCATCTCTCCCTTGCCCGAACCACGCCTGCCATAGATTCCACCTTGGAAATTCTAGTTCTAAATCTGGCCAGGTCTTGTCTCAACCATAGAGGACTGGAGTCATGCCAATTATCAAACCAAAAGTTCACTTCGACATCATCTCCAATTCTATACATAATAACTGGGTACACTAAATCTCTGGCTTGCAACAGTCCTTTAAAAATCCAAGAAAGTTCAGAGCTCATTTCTAGTTGCCAGAAACTCTGCCTCTTGAGTCGATATATCTGTACCCATTTAACCCACAATGCTTCTCTGTCCACAAATAGTCGACAAATGCGTTTCATAAGTAATACTCGTTGCATCTGAGTTATCGAATGATGCCCAAACCCCCGTGCCTCTTGGGTTTAACAATCCCGCTCCACTTGACTTTAGCTCCCTTACATTTTTCATTCTTGCCCGTCCATAAGAAAGTCTTCAAAATCCTCTCTATTTCTTTGATAACCCTTTTCAAAAGAATAACATGAGCAGCCCAATGCACATGCATACTATTCAACACAGAAACAATTAAGCTAACTCTCGCAGTAAAGGAAAGAAAACGATTATGCCAAGCATTAATCCGCTTCTGCAATTTTTCCAACAGAGGAAGGAATTCAAAATACCTTGGCTTGCCGACTGTAATTGGCACTCCTAAGTACCTGAATGGGAGTCTATTAAATGGCAACCCCACCAATCCGCTAAGTTGCTCACGATTGTGAACATCGTCTGAAATATAAATACTACTCTTCTGACGGTTCATCTTCATGCCCGACCATCTGGAAAATGTGTCAATCAAACTTAGCAACATTTCGAGCACATGCTGATCAGCTTTGCAAAATAATATCAGATCATCCACATACATAAGGTGGGACAAGTTCAGTTCCCAACAGAGATGATGATATTGATAAAGCCCATTACATTGCACCATTTTATTCAGTAACCTTGAAAAACCCTCCATTGCTAGTGTAAATAAGTAAGGGGACAGAGCGTCCCCTTGCCTAATCCTTCTGCGAATTCGAAAGGGCTTCATAGGAATCCCATTAATAAGGACACTCAACGAGGAAGTTTGGACACATTACAGAATCCAATTACAAAACTGGTCGGGCAAACCAATCCCCTGTAAGCAGTCCCTCAGATAGCCCCACCCAATCATGTCATAAGCTTTATAAAGATCGATCTTCAAGGCACAACTTTGAACCTTCTTATCGGAATGATAATCCCCCAATAACTCTTGCAATAATAGAATATTATCGCCAATACTTCTGGAAGGAAGAAACGCTCCTTGAGCAGAACTAACAACTTTAGCCAAAACATCCTTTAAACGCCCCACCAATATAGAGGCTATGACCTTATACACTATATTGCAGCACGATATTAGACGATAGTCCGTAATCCGCTCTGGTCTCTCCCTTTTGGGAATCAAACATATATAAGAGTGGTTGATCTCCTGAAGCAATTTCCCTGAAGCAAAGAACTCCAGTACTGCTTCTGCGAACAACACGTCCTAATTTTACTCTTAATACCTATCACTTCCATACTTGTTGTCATTATTGATTATCATTTAAAAAGTTGTCACTTCCATCCTCCATTTTCATCACACTAGCCATTGTTTTGACGCTAATTGATCTGTTGGCAGCTCTACCACTTGGTTTCCCTGGGCTTCCTTTTACATGACGTCTTCCTAATCCATTTGCGAATTAAGTTGCCATTAACCTTAGTCACTTCCCTGCATTATGTTGATTAGTACTTGTCATCGTCTAGCTAGAAAGTTCCCTCCTCACCATTGTCCTTTCTCATTTCGCTGGAGACCTTGAAACCTTCTATCTTCCCCCAATGTAAAGATGCTTTCTTGGTGTTTTTAAGGGTGATATGATGACCATGTTCTTTCCCATTTCCTCGTCTTCTCTTATCTTTGTCATAGTGGTGGTGGTTGTCTTAGTTGCTATTGTTGTTGCTGTCAAAAGAGTATCAGTGACAATGCTACATATCTTGGAGGCTTGAGAGATTTCTGGAGTTTTCTTTGTTACTTATAACTCTTCTTTATCGTGGAGGCTTGAGAGATTTCTGGAGTTTTCTTTGTTACATATAACTCTTCTTTATGCTTTTCTTTTTATTAAATCTAGACCTTCAGCTTTAGGTTGCTGGACATTGGGAATTTGGGTATCGATGTGAAGTGTTGATGGTTTGGAAATGGGAGTTTCAAATAGGACTTCTTTAATAGTTTCTTCTTCAAAAGATGATGGTGGTTGCGAGGTTACAGTGAAATGAGGTTTTGGGTAATGAGAGTTTTTTTGATGATGATGGAGCTCAAATAAGAACCCGTCAAAGTGTAGAGTGTCTAAAAGGTGGTGTATGTTTAATATCTTGCTTACCTCCTCTCTTGAAATTACTTGTAACATCTGTTTGCTTCTATTTTTTTATTTTTTGTTTTCAGTTTTTATTAGAAATTTCAACCAAATAAGTTTTTATTTTTTAATTAAAAAATAAAAAATTAAAACTGAAAATCACAATAAAAAAACAAAAGTGGAACTAAATGACCCCTAAGTAGATTTTAGTGTTGTTCTTACCATAACTATGTAAGAACTCAGTTTGCTTTAATGCTTATGAAATGTGGACTCTATATGCCTTGCTTATATTGAGAAATGGAGTTAGGAAATTAGTCTGGATGTACCATAAGAGTCGACAGCCTTGAAAACACTTCCCACATCAAGTTAACATGACATTAGAGAGAGATCTTGGACGTTTTGATGGTTTTTCAATAGGTTACTTCATATCCACTTAATGGTTAATTAAAGATTGTAGATTGAGAGGTCACACACTAAGCTTTGATCATTATTTCCAACTTAATTGGTTTGGGAGTTAAGAGAGAAATGGACAATACATTAGAATGCCTATAACTAAGCATGATTACATTACCAAAGTAAGGGTTTACATGGTATGAAGAGAATGACCTTAACCTTTATAATTTGATTCTCTAAACCAAAATTGTGTTTTTATTTTTGCGATATTTTGAAGTGTGTTTGTAAGCCTTTAAATTGTGAATTTTTTCAATTTCAAACTCATTATTTGGTTTACTTAAACAAAAGCCAATTTGTATTACAAGGTTACTAGCCAATCCTCATGGGAATGATACCTTGCTATACTATTTTATTTGAGCCATATACTTGCGATATAACAACTTCAATTAATTTTAAAACTTTGAGTTAAATAGGAAGGAGCTAACATATCACATCCCCGTATTCAACACAAATGTAGACTAGGCTGTTAGACTAGACCAGAAATCAAGAAAGAGTGAAGATGGTAATCCTTTAATGAAGATGTCGACTTAATGATATGATGAGAAAACGTACAAATCCTTAACCTAACCCAAAACTTCTTTTTCGTGAACAAAGTGAATGTCTATCTCAATATGCTTTGTTCGTTAGTGTTTGATCATATTAATGGAGAGTTAAATAGCATTAACATTATCATAATAGATTAGTGTTGCATTAGTTAAAAGACAGTGAAGCTTAAGGAGGAGATTATGCAGCTAACATGTCTCTGTGACAACATTTGTGACACCAAGATATTCAGTTTTTGCACTAGAATGAGATGTTATAGCTCAACATTTAAATGACCAAGATAGTAAGTTGTTTTCAAGAAAGACATAGTACCAAGAGATAGAGTGCCTAGTAATAGGATATCCTTTCCAATCAACATTCATATACACAATGGGATCATCAATGCAAAGGAGGAGTAGAGATGAAGATCATGATCAAGAGTATCGTTACCCTTAATATAGCGTAGGATGGACTTTAGGGTATGAAGGTGTGGCTCTCCAAGATCATATATAAAGAGACAAACCTACTATACAATATAGGTAATCTCAAGTCTAGTAAAGGTCAATCTTGAAGAACATCTATAAAGACTCCTGTATAAAAAGGGATCAGAGACTAGAGAATTAACACTAATAGATAACTTAGTTTTTGTGTCCACTTGACTCATAGAAAAGTTACAATTAGCCATATTAGTATGTTCTAAGATCTCCTAAGTGTATTTATGTTGAGACAAAAATAAGATATCTTTTGTTCTCCACACAAAGATTCCTAAAAAATAATACAAGGGACCCATATTAGTCATTACAAATTCTTTGCTAAAAAAGGCAATTATCATCTATAATAGTGCGATAGGGGAAGTCATCAAAATGATATCACCAACATAAAGAAAGAGAATAGTCATATCTTTGCCATAACAATAGTCAAATAACGAAGTATCCAACAACTAATGTAAGGCCCCAAATTATATCCTAGTTGGAATGCTATATGTTTATGAAAGTACATATATGATAGGTATTAAAAATTGTGATATAATTGAGAATTACATAGGACTTGAATTTTGGTTTAATGGATCATACTTAGTTAATTGGAATTAATTAACACCATTAGAGAATTGAGGTATTAAAATATATATTTCGACTAGGAAAATTATCAAGTGGCAAGACAGGTTGATATGTGAAAATTGAAATGATTAAGCCTATGAGTTAGTGACATTTAGCACAGCTGATGCATTGACATTTAGTAACATTGGTTGAGTGACAAGTGGCCTAATTGAATTGTGACATTTGGCATCCACACATGAAGATATATAGATGGCTTCATTGAGGGATAAGTAGCTTACCGATAAGTGTGACATGTGGCTTGATTAAATCAAGAACACCTAGCATCCAAAGAGTTAGGTAGGTGGTGAATCATCCCTCATTTTTTATGTTTCTACGTTCTACCTTCTCTCTTCACTTTGCTCCTCTCAACCAAACTCTCCTACTCCCTCACAAACTTATGGACTTTTGCTACAATTTGAAGCATCACTTAACATCTTTGTAAGTTACTATATCAAGAAGTAGGTATTGCTATTTTCTGTGTTATTGTTGTGTTGGTGCTAAAATTTGCACCTTGGTCTAGGAGTTGTGTTTTATTGCTTGGAAACTAATTGGCTTGCTTCTTTGGATTTGTTCTTTGAAGTTAAGAAGGTAAGGGAATGCCAAACTTGATTTCATGTTATAATATGATATGTTCGATACTTGAATTGAATAGAATATGTGCTAAGATGATGATAAATGAATGCTGGAAAAATGATCCTTGTATGATAACTTATAGTTTGGTTTTCATATGTGAAAGTTATTGATTTGTAAGTTACTTAATGAATGATTTTTTAATTGGTTTTGGACATGAATTTGATGTAGAATTGAGGCATAAATAATATGGAATTGATGAACTATGGTGAAGGGATGTTGAAGGTGTATGAAGGAGTTAAGTTTAGGAAGTAGTTTGAAGGTTGTAGGTGAGTGAACCTTCAGTTCACAGATCCCACGATTATGGGAATTATAGGGCATATTCCCAGGGTCATGGAAAAGGGTTAGGAAGGTGAAAAGCTTGATTTTGTGCAATTGTTGACATATATAAGGTTAGGGAACTTAGTAATGATTTAATTAAACTTAATTGAGATTCAAAATAAACTAGATGATGTTAGATTAATTAATTAGAAGTTAGTCTAGTTATGGACTATTAATTGAGGTAATAACTTAAATAATGTGTGACTAATAAATAATGTATCTAATGTTAAAATGTATGGAATGTTCAAGATGAGTGTGTTTTTGACAATACAAATGTGTTCTAAGGGTTTTATGTATGGATGTTTATGATTTGGGAATTTTTATGATGTTATGTAATATGTAATGACTTAATGTTTCATTGATATATTGTTGCAAATGCTTATGTTTATAAGGCATATTGAGTTTGGATTAAAAGGTAGCGAATATGTTCAATTTGAGAAAAATGAAATAAAGATATATGTTATACACTACATTATTTGATTATGATTATGAAATCTAAAATGGATTATTTTAAAACTGTTAAGTCCTAGTCGTGGGTAAATAGGCATGCCTAGAAGGGTCTACAGCTGCTCTTGTGACACTAATGTGTCTCTTGATATTGACAATTCGATATCTCTTGATATCAAAACTTCAGTGTCTCCTGATATATGACACAACTGTGTCTTTCGATACTGAGACATAAGTCTCTCTCATTTTGTGATACTAATCATGGTCTCTTCTATTCTAGTCCCATTATCCACTTTTGTAAAAAGGATTAGTATACTAACCTGGTTTGTATTTTGATACATGTTCGATTCTGTTATAAACAAGTTCATATTTGTAATAAGATAAATTCTGACCTGATACAAGATGAATTCCAATTTGATATAAGTTCTAATCTGTTTTGGAACATTTATGTTCTATTTTGAGACTTGTGCATTCTATTCTGAAGCAATTTCATTTTGTTATAATATTTACATGTTTTGTTCTGCATTGATGAATCATACACTATTCTGAGACACTTAATGTTTAGGCTGCTCTTGAATACGAATAACTAACGACTGCTTATGATATGATTAGATTCTGAATATTTGAATGTTAGAAAATAGTTAGTTAGAAACAATCGCCATTATGTATCCTGTTTAGTTATTCCTTACTAAGCTTTATACTTAGCGCGGTGGTTTTGCCTCTTTGTGGGTTCTAATATGAACGTTTAAATATCAACAAAGACAACCGCAGTGGTCAAGAAATTATGTTTTGTTCCGGAAATGTTCAATTTGTTTTTGAGTTGTATTTAATGTAACGAGACATATTGGAATTTGTATTTTGTGTGTATATGGTTTGTAATAACTATAGCACAAGTTAGAATTGGATTTATGGTATGTATTTTGGCAAGTTCAATATGGATGATATATATTATGTTTTTTAATAAAATAACTCCTAATGGATTGTAATGTTCATTTGCTTGAGTTTCTGGAAATGCATGTAAGGGACTGTTTGGTATGCTTTGGTTTATTTTGGTTCTGTTTTGTGTAACATCTGCATATTCTCCTAGAGGTTATATAGGTGTTATATCATTTGGTATCAGAGCATGTTCTAGGTGATTCTGGTTTAACCAACACTTAACTATTACTTATACGTGGATATAAGAGTTGTGTTTGGCCTAATGAGATTTGTTCCATATTTTGGTCACAGAATTAAATATAGAAAGATCTCACGAAGCCTTTGATGAGATTGCTGAGAGTAATAATCCTGAGTGATCTCGTCCATTTATATTTGGACCCCTTGGGGTGAATCGAGATGAAATACCACCACCTCCACCTCCAGCTCAAGGGAAGCTTTGGTTAAGTTGTTGTAAGACAAGATGACTTTGGTACATCGTATGATGACACCCAAGGCTTCGATTGATCAGTTATGGAGGTATAGAGTTGAGGGATTTACTGAAATATCTCTGGAGGAGTCTAAAAAAGCTAAATTCTAGTTACAAAAGGTGAAGAGGGTGTTATATGAAATTAGTTCCCCACCAAATCAAATGGTGCATTGTGTTGTTTCTCTTCTTCAAGGAGTAGCCTATGAGGGGTGAAAGTTTGTTTTGAGAAATCCTCAATTACCAGAGCTTCTAACTTGGGATATCTTTTCCCAAGAATTTAAAACCAAGTATGTGATGGAAGCTTGCAAAAAGGAGAAGTGGAAGCAGTTCATTAACCTGAAGCAGAGAAACTTATCTGTTGCTGAGTACAATAGGGAGTTTAATCAACTCAGTAAGTATGCATCTGAACTTATACTTACTGAGAAGTTTTGATGTCATCAATTTAAGGATGGTTTGAATGACTTGATCAAATAACATGTAGCAGCATTCATTCGTTTGCAACAAGTGAGTTACTATCAGCCGGAGTCAGTTACTATTAAGTTAAAGAAGCAAGAGATGGTGAAGAGAAAAGGGGCTCAGAGAAGGGGCTTTAGTAGAGGAGGTCAGTCCTCAGGCAAGCAGAGTTGTGAAGGTATTTCCTCTATACCAGAATTTATACAAAGATTTGTAGCTTAGGGAAGGTGATAAAGCTTTCCCTCATTAACTACTTCTGGTAGGGGTTCCTTTGTAGGCCGAGGATCTGGTGCTTTAAAGTGCCCTTATTGCTCCATACATCATTAGGGTACTTGTTTTAGGGGTACTTGTTTTAGGGCTATGGGTGTATGTTTTTGATATGGCAGCACTGAGCATCTGATAGCTAATTGCCCTATGAGACTGTCTCAAACATTACAAGCTAGTAAGGAGGCCTCTCATACACTTGCTGGAAATAGAGGATGAGGTAAAGGTCGTAGAGGATCTAGTCAGATCAGACCTAATTCAAGTACTCATTCAGAAACTGTTGATCAACTTGTTATACCTTCTACACCATCTTGAGCTTATGCTTTGAAAGCTTGCTAGAATCAGGACGCACCTGAAGTCATTGCTAGTACTATTTCTCTTTTTAACTCTAAAATGCATATCTAGATTGATCCTAGATCCACTTATTCTTATATCTGTGTTAGAGAAATTCCTTATAGAAAAAAACCTGTAGATTAGTTAGATTATGACATTCATGTAACCACTCCTCTGGATAGTAGTGTGTTGGTTAATCAAGTCTATAGAAACTATCCTGTTATGATTCAAAGAAAAGAGTATGTTGTGGATATAATTGCATTGTCTTTTCATGAATTTGATTTGATTTATGGGTATGGATTGGTTTTCTAAGCGTCAAGCATTGGTTGACTGTAGTGCTAAGACAATTACACTTAAGAAGCCTGATCAGCCTAAAATAGTATTACATGGCATCCACACTAGTTCTCTAGCTAATGTCATGTCTACTATATAAGCTCGGAAGCTCATCAGGAAGGGATGTGAAGCTTGTCTAGCTTTTGTGTTTGATTCTAAGAAGGAGTGTAGTAAATTGCAAGATATCCTAATGGTGAGGATATCCCAATGGTGAGTGAATTGATAGATGTATTTCCTAAAGAGCTACCCAGGCTCCCTTCTGAAAGAGAAGTAGAGTTGTCTATTGAAGTTATGCCTGGTATTACTCTTATATTTAGAGCACCGTACAAGATGACTCCCACTAAATTGAAGGAATTGAAAGTGCAGTTGCAAGAGCTTCTAGATAAAGAGTTAATTCTACCTAGTTTCTCACCTTAAGGAGCACCAGTTATATCTGTTAAGAAGAAAGATGGTACTCTTTGGATGTGTATTAATTACAAGCAATTGAACACAAAGTCACAGTGAAAAATAAGAATCCGTTGCTAAGGATGGAAGATTTATTTAATCAATTGAAAGGTGCAGGAGTATTTTCCAAGATAGAACTGCGATTTGAGGGTACTATCTATTGCGGGTAAAGGATGTGGATGTTTCAAAAACTACATTCAGGAATCGTTATAGACATTGTGAATTCTTGCTGATGCCATTTAAGCTAACTAATGCTCCAGTTGTATTTATGGATTTGAACTCTTTCATTTGTCCCTTAGTAGAGGCCCTTTCCCTTCACGACGTAAAAAAGAAGGATCTTTTATTCCAATAAGCCTTTCTAAGCCGTCGAAGTAAATGTGATGAAAGTGAGAAGTTTTTTAGGTTTGGCTGGATACTATCGTCAATTTGTGAAGAGGTTCTCAGTGATATCACCTCCTTTTGACTAAATTGTTACGAAAAGGAGTGAAACATGAATGGTCTGCCAGATGTCAGACTAGTTTTGATCAACTTAAAAGAATGGTTATTGAAGCTCTTGTGTTGGCTCAACCTACTTCTGGTAAGGAATATGTTATGTTTAGTGATGCATCTATAAATTGTATGGGTTGTGTTTTGATACAGGAAGGAAAGGTAGTTGCATATGCCTCTTGGCAACTAAAACCACACAAACAAAACTACCCTACACATGATTTGGGGCTAGCAGTAGTAGTGTTTGTTTTAAAAATTTGGCGACACTACTTATATCGTGACAAGTGTAGGATATTCAATGACCATAAGAATTCAAAGTATCTGCTTATCTAGAAGGAACTTAATATGAGACAACAATGTTGGTTGGAATTGTTTGAAGACTATGACTATATTATGGATTACCATCCCTATAAGGCTAATGTTATGGTTGATGCCTTAAATCAGAAGACTATTTCAGCTTTGTCAGTGTAGCAAGGTGAATGGGAACTTGTATCTGATGGAGTTTTAATAGCTCAGTTGAAAGCTAGGCCTACCTTGAAGCATGAAATCTGTGATGTTCAGAGAGTTGAAGATAAGTTGCAACAACTTATCTTGGTTACTCAAGAAGGTAAACAACCTAATTTTTCTGTGAATGGAGATGGTGATTTTTATTATAAAGATCGATTGTGTGTGCCAGCAAATGATGAATTGAAGAGAAAGTTATTGTTTGAGGCCCATAATACTGTCTTTACTATACATCTTGGAGGAAATAAGATATATCAAGATCTAAAGCAGCATTACTGGTGATCGGGTATGAAACGAGATGTTATAGACTATGTGTCCAAAAGTTTGATATGTTAGCAAGTTAAAGCTCAATACCAGGTCCCATCTAGTTTATTACATCCCATTTCGATTCGTTAATGAAAATGGGATAACTTTACCATGGATTTTGTCACTAGACCCCCTCCCAATTAGAGGAAACATATTGTTGTATGGGTGATTGTATATAAGTTCACCAAGTATGCTCACTTTCTGCCTGTTTGTATCTTCGATTTACTTCGAGATTAGGAAAAAGTCTACAAAAGGCTTTGGGTACTCAAGTCAAGTTCGGTACCGCTTTTTATCCCCAAACATATGGACAATCTGAATGGGTTATCCAAATATTAGAAGATATGCTTTAGGATTATGTGTTAGAATTTTCGGGAAGTTAGGATAATTATCTTGCTCTAATGAAGTTCGCTTATAACAACAGTTCTCAGACTAGTATTGGCATGACGCCATATGAAGCTCTATATGGTAGGAAGTGTAAAACTTCAATTTGTTGGACTGAATTTTGTGAAAGTAAGATGATCGGGCCTGATATTGTGAAAGATACTGAAAAAAAAAGTTCAAGTTATTCAACAAAGATAAATAATATAAATAATAATAATAATAATATAAAAAATATATACGATAAATAAAAAACTCATTGAAATTGAGGGAAAACCCCATTTTTATATTTCGAGACGTACTTCTGTCATTTACTCACTTGATTTTTTCTATCCATCTTATATCAATTTCT
>JAOSBK010019736.1:0-12453 GCA_027568895.1 Erythroxylum shatona | reverse complement strand
TTTTATCAAATTTTGCCTAAATCAAAAGTCAACTCTCAAAGGCCAAAAAGTCAAACTTTCTAAATTCTTCAAATTTTTACAGTTTTTCTTTTTAATTCTTGTTATTTAACTTCATTTCAATCAACTCATTCACTTTTGAATATTTCTTATTTTTACTCAAAAATCGGGGTCCAACAAAATGAATCATGTGAAAAGGTTGAGTAGAGTCATACTCACAAGGGTTTACTAGAACAAGGATAAATTCAAATGAATGATTGAAAGAATAAATGAGAAAGAAAGGTGGTAGAAAGCACAGTTTGGTAGCTCGCTTACAATTCATGAAATCTATAGTAGCATTACCATTATATGACCCATTTTAACCACCATATGCATAAGAGGTATGTTAAGCTAGCGACAGTAAATGAAACGATGCATGGGAGGCAACCCATGATTTTTAAATTTTTGTGTTGCATCTTTCATATTAGATTAGGTTTCCAATTATATTTTTGCATGTTTTCAATACAAGTTGAACATATTGAAGAAACCAAACATAAGTGCAACTTGTGTTTTCTTTGTCCTTCTCTTTTGTACAATTGATGGGAATGGTGTGGAAAGCAAAACAATGAGGTGATGGTGCAAAATATAAGATAGGGAAGGAATTCGGGAGTGACATGAAGAAAAAATAAAAAGGGAAAGAAGTGTGGAAATTTCTAATGTCATAATCATGATTTATTGGCCATGATTGTGACCCTGTTTTAAACTCTTTGTCATAATGGGCAAACAAGAACACACATTTTTCAAGCCCCTTCTCTTAATTTTACCCCTCCTTTCTCCTCCCTAACCTATATATTTGCCCTTACCCTTCCTTTTCTCACCCACACCACTCTCTCCACTCTCTCTGTAACAAATAAACTCTCAAATCCTCTCACTTCTCTATACAAAGTCTTTGTCTCTCTAATTTTTTCATATCTCTCATTCTAATGGGATCGAGAATTACGCAAATAGACAACCGTGGTCAACTGAAGGGCAAAGTTCAAGTATTAGGCTATGGACAACAAAATGGGGCTACAGATTATGGAGAACCATTTCTAATTTACTTGAAAAAAAGAAGGAAACTAGTTCCAAACCCTTAGTTTGAAACAAATTATTATGCCTATAGACTTTAGTGTTGATGTGTTAGACAAATTAGGCTTAAGAGGAAAGGTTGGAGACCTAGGTAGGAGAATTTGATGGGAAACATTCTTGCACTTCAGCTTCATAATTTATGAAGAACTTACTCTCAAATTATTTTCCTCCCTCCAATTTGAGCCCAGTGATAGTGGTAGATTGCATAATGTTTTAGTGGGTAGTTTAGTGTTTGTTAGTTGTTAAATTGAATAATTAGTGCACGTTTAGGTTAGGATTGGATTGTTAGTTAGTGTTTTATTTTATTAGTTGGAGTATGCCAATAAGCTTAAATCTTGTGAGTTTAATGTGTCTTGACGTGTTTATTAGTGTTTTAGATCAATTATTGAAGAATGAAGGAGAATGGTTTACCCCAAATGGAAAATACTATATAAAGAAAGAGAAATGACCTAAAAATTAGCTCTCCAATTTGCCACTTTTGGGAAAACACCAAAAAAAGAGAAGAAGTAGAGAGAGAAGAGGAAGAAGAGGAGAGAAGAGCCAGCTCCTGCTGCTGCTGCTTTCCCAAGACATCTCGATCCCCTTCCAAAGTGTATTTCATTCATCTTTTTGTTCTTTTTCTTTTAATATTAAGATGGATATGAATAAGTTGATGGATTTGATGTTTTAATTTTCTTTAGAGATTTTGACTTAATTTGACGTTAATCTAGTTATTTTTGTTTTTGATTTAGATGTTGTGATCAATTACTATAACTTCATGCTTAGGTAAAAATTGAGAGAGTGAATCAAATGTAAAATAATTGGGTTAGGTTAATGAGAGTTAAACGATTCAATGGCTATTATATGGAGAGAGACTAATTCTTCCATCGAGAGCCTAGAACCAACACCTCACTAATACATAAATGACTAGGTTAGCATTATTGATAAGAAAAATCTCTTGATAAGTGTAAATTGCATCATGTTTTAGGGCATAGTTTGATACGTAGTTAGCAGTAATTCTATCATTTAGTATGTGCTTAGGCTAGAATTATGTTAGTTTGTTAATTATTTGTGTTTTAAGTATTTTATGGGTTAGTAGAAGCTTTTGAGCTTAAATATTATGTTTTTGAGGTGCCTTAATGTTTTTGCTAGTGTTTCAAGATTAGTATTGAAGAACTAAGGAGTTTTAGAAGACATTTGGGCTTAAACAACGACCTATGCCATGATCATGAAAGAAGGCTCAGATGTGGGCCACGGTCGTGGCCTACATCGGGCAGATGTGCAGTCACTTACAAACTTCACATTTCTAGAGACCTTTTGGATCTTTCAGACCCTAGAGAGACCCTAGGTTTACCCAAAACATAAAATATTATTTACAGAATATTAATAGGAGCACAAAAGAGCGTTTTACATCAGCCACACTTGAAATCCTAAAGAGAGAATAGCTAGATCAGCAGGTTTCCCGACGTCATTACCTTTTATTGTCCATTCTAAATCATTATTTCCTTTTTGTTTCAATTTTATTTATGTGTAAAATATAGATGGAAAATATGATGATAAGATTTGGAATATTAATGTTGTTCTAAACTCTCCTTCAGGATTTTTTTTGATTTAATGATAATTTAGTTGATTGTGTTTATTGGATGAATTTCATGATTTGATTGCGTTCTTATATATTTCGATAATAAACTAAGAGGGTGAACTAAATGAAAAATGATTAAATTACATTAATGAGAGTTAGGAAATTTAATAGAAATCGTGACAAATCATATTGGTAATTATACAGGGAGAGATCCCGTGTGAAGTTCCGATAGTTTATTAGAGTGTTTCAAATCTAATTAGGGTTTTAGATAATTTGTGAATTGAGAGATGGCAAATTTCATAATTTGATTAGGGTTTATAATTTAGGGTTTAACGGTTATAACTCGAGAGAGAGTAATCAACCTTAGGATAGTTTAAAACTAACACTCCATTCATAAATAATCAGCTAGGTTAACATTAATGATAAATAAAATCTCCTTTCTCATAAATTGGTAAATTTCTTAGGTTGATTTCTATTGTGATTACATATTACTCACTTGTTAATACTTTTGTGTTTAATTTATGATTTGATTGGTTAAACTCAATTCCTATAATACATTTCGGTTGCATCATTATTTTCAATTTTATAGTCTTTCTGGCATTAGATTTTAGGACTATAGTACTCTCCTTCCTCGTGGGATCGAAACCTTTAACACTATGCTACGAACTGTGCACTTGTGGAATATTGAGGGTTTATAAGATTAAAACTTAACCCGATCAAGTTTTTGGTGTCTTTGCTGGCGAGATGAAGATTTAATTAAATTCTTGTAGTCTAAGGTATTTCACTATCTTTTGGTATTGTGGTACCCAATCATAAGATGGAAAAAAGTGTAGGAAGTTTGGGTGAAAAGTTGAAAACATATTGATTTCGACATCACAAGGAAATGATAAAGAGTCCAAAAAATTAGATATTAAGAAGACATAAAAAGAATGATCAAGGAGTATACATATTATAGGGAGTAAAGGACTCTTGTGAATTTCTATGAGCCCCAATTTAGTTGGGGAACATCATTCTTAGATGACCACGTACACTTCAGGGTAGCATAACCATCCAGATTTCTATTGGTCTAACAATGTAAGTACTTGCATGGGACATCAAGACCTATTAGGATTTTAATAAGATGAGTCCAGTTCATATGATTCCAAATTGGACAAAATCATGGATAAGCTAACAGAAATGGAAGAGACTGGAAGAGCAATTTAATCAAGTAACAAAAAGTCATGCCTTTTCTATTCAAAACCTGAAGATTTAAGTGAGACAACTTTCTTGTGAATTTTTTAGGAGAAGTGCGGAAGACTCTTTAACAACCCAGATCACCAGCTCATAGATAATGTTCGCTTTGGGCCTTTGCCCAGCCAAGCCCTCACAGATTTGTTTTTCCCAAGGCCTTCCCATGAGGTCACCCATCCTAGTACTACTCATGGAAAATGCATCTGTAATGGAGAGGTATCCATACCCTCATAAGGCATACTTCGTTCCTTTCTCCAACCGATGTGGGATCTCACACTCTCCACCCCCCTTAGGGCCCTGCCCTCTTTGGGGCCCAACCTAGCTGGCACATCGGTTCGGGTACTAGCTTTGATACCATTGTAACAACGTAGATCACCCGCTCACAGATATTGTCCGCTTGCCTTGGCCCAGCCAAGCCCTCATGGTTTTACTTTTCCCAAGGCCTTCCCAGGAGGTCACCCATCCTATTACTACTCTCTCCCAAGCACATTTAATCTCGGTTGGAGAAGGGAACGAAGTATGCCTTATAAAGGTATGGATACCTCTCCCTTACAGATGCGTAGAGTGTGAGATTCCACATCGGTTAGAGAGGGTAATGAAGTACGCCTTATAAGGGTATGGATACCTCTCCCATACATTCGTGTTTTCCATGAACTAATGCACTAGATCCCATCGAAATTTTGAGGTTAAATGTGCTTAGGTGAGAGTAGTACCAGGATGGGTAACCTTCTGGGAAGACTTCGGGAAAAGCAAAACCATGAGGGCTTGGCTAGGCCAAGGCCCAAAGCGGACAATATCTGTGAGTGGGTGATCTGGGTTGTTAGAATGGTATTAAAGCTGATACACGAACTATTGTGCCAGCTAGGCTGGACCAGAAAGAGGGTTGGTCCTTAAGGGAGGTGGAGAGTGTGAGATCCCATATCGGTTGGAGAGGGAAACGAAGTATGCCTTATAAGGGTATGGATACCTCTCCCTTACAGATGCATTTTCCATAGCCTAATGCATCAAATCCCATCAGAACTCTGAGGTTTAATGTGCTTGGGCGAGAGTGGTACTAGGATGGGTGACCTCCTGGGAAGGCCTTTGGAAAAGCAAAACTGTGAGGGCTTGGTTGGGCCAAGGCACAAAGTTGACAATATATGTGAGCGGGTGATTTGGGCTGTTACAGACTCTCTGAGCAATATGGAATTACATCAACAAGATCAATGTGACGCTATCATACTTAGAAATGAGGGAGCGTAAGAAAACCAGTGGGAAATCAAGTTGAACCCCATCTTATAGAAGACCAAGAGATAAAGAAAGAGGATGAAGAAAAGAATGACATTCTCCCTATTATTCCTTAGATCTTGATATACCATGCTTGAACAACGAAAAAACTTGGGTAGATGTCCATGAAGAGAACCTCATCACTCGAATTAGTGATGACCAAGTGACATTCAATATGAATGATGTATTAAAGAATCCAGAGGAGGGCGACTCATTCTGAAAAATTGATGTGCTCGAATCTTCGAAGGAAACAGAGGATGAAGAACAGTTGACAACGGACATCAAATTTGAGGAACCTATGGAAGTCTCTATTCATGAAGCTAAAGAAGAAGAGGAGATGAGGGCAAATGAGGAAGAACTAAGAAGAGAATAACTCACCCTCTTGTCGAGAAAACTACTAGATTCTATGGAAGATTCAAGGAGTTTTATTATTCCTTATTTTGTTAACAATTCACTAAAAAAAAGACATTATTGAGCTTAATTAGTTTCATAATTTTAGCAATATTGTCCTTATGATCACTTTGCAATTTGTGGCTTATTTATAGGCTACAAAATTGATGCTGAATGAAAAGGGTGGAAGTAAGCCACTAATTGCTGGTCCCAGCTGAGTTTCTAATAATACAAGGTCAAGCTAATGGTCATAAATTAGCATCTATACTAGTCATATTTAAATTGTTGTGTTTAATTAGATTTGTTTTAAATTTTAAATAAAAGTTCAATGATTTGAAATGATTTAGGATTACTAATTCTCTTACTCTCTTTAAGCAATTCTAAGATAAGACAATTATCTCGATCGTCAAGCAGATTTGGTCTCAACGCTTTACCATCATCACCTCCACTACTGTAAGGTTTTGCTTCTAACCCTTGTCTCTTAAATTTAGTCTTTATTTTTCATTTTATTTTATGTTATTTCCTTCCGTGTGTGTTTGTTTGTCTCCTTCTCACATTAAGGACAATGCGTTGTTCAAGAATGAGGAGAGTTGAGTGTTTTATTTTAAGTGTGAATTTTACATTTTGTTATGTTATTGTGTTTAAGTTGCATATTGTGAATTGTGTGAATGTATCAATGGCTTAGATGAAATGAAATTGATTTAATTTTGAACAAAAAATAAGAGGTTGAAGAGTCATTAGCTCACGAAATTAGTGCTCTAGGTTATTTAGCTAAAATGTGCAAGTTAATTAGGATTTAGTGCTAGTTTATCACCCAAAAAGTTGACACATTCATTCATAAGTTTAGGTCTTTTGAATAAGTAGCTTTGCTAGTAATTTTTCATGAAAACGAGCAGCTAAAGCAACTAGGTAGGAAATAAAAAAGAAGAAGAAGAAAAAGAAAAAGAAAAGTTTTTATAAATTTTAAATAAATAACTATTATGTTGGCATTTGGGTTATGAATAGAGCTAGTAGCCAGTTGAGAACGTGATGTAGTCGAGTAATTAGATCAACAAACATCACAAATGTGTGCCTTCTCAAAAGGATATAATGATGTTCCAAGCAAGCAACTTACTAAAAACATGACCTGGTCGAGTAATCGGATCGACATTCATCACCAATGTTTGCCTTCATGTAAAAATACTAGGTCTATGTCCACAAAAAGTAACAAAAAATGTTTTCTAATAAAAACTACCAAACTTGTGTTATATCTGATGTATTTATGAATTTGAATTTTTATGAACGTTTGTAATAACGATAGTACAAGCTGGTTTCTAAACTTATAATATGTAATGTATGTTTACTTTAGTTCCTAAAAATTCATCTAATAAATATTTAGTGTTTTTGAAATGCTTCCACATCAGTTTGTTATTTGTTTCAAATTGTGAGTCCGGTGTGGCATCGACATATCCTCCCGGGGGGTGTTTGGGCATCACACCTTTTTAGTATCAGAGCATAGTTTAGACAATTTTGGTTGAACCAGCGCTTAACTCTTGCTTATACAAGAGTGTAAAATTTGTGTTTTGGCCTAATGCAGTGTCCCATGTTTTGTCTATAGAATTAACAATGGTGAGATCACGCGAAGTAGTTGACGAGGTTACTGAGAGCGACCATCATGAGCAAACTCATCGATCGATATCTGGACCCTCTGGGGTTAATTGAGGTGAAGCTGAGATGCTATCTCCTCCTCCCGCTCAAGGAGAGGCCTTAATGTAGTCTAACATGAAAATTAGAAGGCAAGAGATAATAAGAAGAGAATGTAATCAATGTAGGAGCTTTGCTAGAGGAGGTCAGTCCTTAGGAAAATGAAGTCAGGAAAGTACTTCCTCTACATCGGAAGTTACCCAAAGATTTGGGACTCGGGGAAGGTGATTAAACTTTCCCTTATCGACTATTTCTAGTAGGGGTTCCTCTAGGGGCCGAGGTTTTAGTGCCCCAAAGTGCCCTCATGACTCTATACAGCATTAGGGTGTTTGAAGGAGGGCTACGGATTTATGTGTCTGTTGTGGCAGTACTGAGCACCTGATTGCCAACTACTCTTTAAGACAGTCTCAGATGTCACAAACCATTAAAGAGGTCTTTTATGCATCTGCTAGGAACAGAGGACATGGTAGAGGTTAAGGAGGATCTAGTCAGCATAGACCTAATATGAGTACTCAATCAGAAACTATGGATCGACCAGTTGTGCCTTCTGTTTCGGCTCGAGCTTATGTATTGAAAGCTTGTGAGGATTAGGATGCACTTGAAGTCATTGTTAGTATTGCTTCTCTCTTTGATTTTGACATGCATGCATTGATTGATCCTAGATCCACTCATTCATATATATCTATACTAGAGAAATGTTTGATATGAAGATGTCAATAAATCAGTTAGAATATGACATTGATGTTACTAGTCCTCTAGGTAGTAGTATGTTGGTTAATCAAGTGTTTAGGAATTATCCTATTATGATATAAAAAACGAATATGTAGCAAATCTAATCAAATTATCATTTCATGAATTTGATTTGATTCTGGGTGTTGATTGGTTATCCAATCATTAGGCAGTAGTTGATTGTCATGCTAAAATAGTTATGCTAAGGAAGCCTAATTAGTCTCTAATAATATTGAATGGCATCCACACTAGTTCGTTAGCTAATGTAAGATCTACTATGCAAACTCAAAAGCTCCTCATGAAGGAATATGAGATTAGTATTATGTTATGGTTTTATACCTTTCAATGATATGGAAGGAAATGTATTTTCATGGATTTGACGGAGAAAAAGAATAGAGATGTAAGTACAAGTGATGGGATTTAAAGAGTGCATTACCTTGAGAGGTTGAACTTGGAACCAAAATGGTTGTTTAGGTATCGTGTTGGAAAGTTTGTGATTCAGTACAAGGTTATGACATTAATTTGTTATTAGAATTTCGTGATGGTTATGTTTCATAAATTTTTAAATTAATTAAGAACATATTCAAGTAAAATGAAGCAGAATATAGCAATATATAGAGGAAACCCTCAGGAATAAGTTGATTAGTTATTGAGAGTGTACATCTAATAAAGTGGTTACTTTGACGAATGATGCTATGGTATACAGATGTAATATATGTTTGGATATGAATGAATGAATATTGAAAAAGAATGAATAAATGAGTATTGAACAAATCAGATGTGAATATTGGAGTTCGATAAGTATGAGATTCAGACAGAGGAAGCTAAATATACTACTAAGAGTGCATCAATTATAGGCAATTGAATAGAGTCATAATGAAGAACAAGTATCTGTTGCTAAGGATTGAAGATCTATTTGATCAGTTGAATGATGCAAGATGGAAAGGTAGTTGCTCATGCCTCTAGGCAACTAAAGCCACATGAACAGAATTACCGTACTCATGATCTAAAATTTGCAAAAATAGTATTTGCCTTAAAAATTTGGCGGCACTACTTATATGATGAAAAATGTAAAATTTTCACAGATCATAAAGGTCTAAAGTATTTGCTTACCCAGAAGGAACTCAATCTGAGACAACAGTGTTAGTTGGAATTGTTTAAAGACTACAATTGTATTGTGGACTACCATATGGGCAAGGCTAATGTCGTGGCTGATGCCTTGAGTCGAAAGACAATTTTAGCATTATCAATTAAGCAAGTTGAATGGGAACTTGTATCTGATGGAGCTTTAATAGCTCAATTGAAAGCAATACCTATTTTGAGAGAAGAGATTTGTGATTCTCGGAGAGCTGATAATAAGTTTCAACAACTTATCTTGGCTACTTGGGGAGGTAAATAGTCTGACTTTTTTGTGCAAGGAGATGGTGAATTATATTATAGAGATCGATTATGTGTGCTAGCTAATGATGAACTGAGGAATTGGCCAAACTATATGATGTGTTTTATGTTTCTATGTTAAGAACATATCGGTCTGAAGTGACACGTAAGATTCCTGTGCAAGAAATTCAAGTACAGCCGGATTTGTCTTATGAAGAAGGGCAAGTTTCTATATTAGCCCGAGAAGTCAGGCAACTTAGGAATAAGCAAATACCATTAGTAAAGGTATTCTGGCAACACCATGGAATGGAAGAAGCAACTTGGAAACCTGAAGAAATCATGAAAGCTCAATATCCGTAACTATTCAGATGAGGTATGAATTTCAAGGATGAAATTTCTTAAGGAAGGAAGAATTGTAACACCCCATGTTAGGGGTTAGAAAAATTGAGGAATTTCAGTACACTATATGCTTTGTATAACTGAATATTCAATGATATGTACATATTAATTTTGACATATTCAAAATAATTGTACATTCATTCATGACATTTTCGGGTAAAAATGATTTATAAAAATGTAAATTGTGGATTATTTTTGGTAAAATTTTATTTGGAGATTATTAGTAATATTTTAGAATTTTTGAGAATTTCTAAAATTTTTGACGTATTTTAATATAGGAAAAATGCATGGACATGTGGCAAGTGGGAGTGTGACAAATGACTTGACATGTAGGAGACATATGGCAGCTTGCATGAAGGGCAAATGGGAGGCATGCATGGAGCCATGTGTCAAAATGAAAAAAAACACACGTAAGTACCTATATTAGAAGGAAAAATGACAGAAGCTCTTTGTTGTTCTTCGAATTTTGTTGGTCTTCACCAAAAGTCATTGAATCTGCATCACCAAAATACTGGTTTTATTTTTATATCAGTCTTATCCTTTGCAAAACAAATAACCTTGTCTAGCTGTTAGTTTGCTTCTCTTTAGTTTGCTTTTCCTTCCATCCACTGAAACCCTATTATTCACTGTCATAGTTGGAATTTGCTTGATGAATCAAGTAAGTGATGTTTCTAATTTTTTTGGGTTTTTTGAATGAATGTGATGATGTTTTAGTATTGGAAATGAGTACAAGCATAAACTGATAGCTTTGGTGATGTTCAGAATGCATTATATTAAAATGGTGTGACTTCGAAATTATGCAAATATTGGAATAGTTGTATATGCTTTGTTTTTGATGATTAAGATTATTTGAGTTGACTAAAAGCAATAGTGGAGAAGTATAAAAATTTTATAGGTTTAGTTCTGTGTTGAATCTAGGATTAGTTTTGAATGGAAATAAATGTAGCTGTAGAGAGAGAGAAAGCACAGAGTGCATATACGGTTTTTGAAGTTTGAATTTTGATCTTGAATTTTAAGTTGTTTTAGTGTAAGATAAGTTACAATAAAGGTGAAAATGTAGAGAATATGAATTAGGAACGGATTAGGATGAAGAAGAAAGAAGTGAGAAAATTCTAGAAAAACACAGTAGTGAGAAAAAGCTTGTGCAGGTTTTGATTTTTATGAATTATCATATAAGCTCGCACTTGATGGGCTTAGAGGTTGTATTGGACATAGAAGTCCATAATATGTGATGCAAGAATGAAGAAAATCTGTGGAAGATATAGAAAAATGGAAGAAGTTGGTACAATTACATGCGTATGCAAGGCACATACAAGCATGCGTAATGTCACATGCCTGTTACGGAGTTTTTAGTGTTTAATCTGAAATTTTGGTTTTGCTATGTATTTTAGAACTGAAATGGAAGTAGAGGAATTGGTTGAAGTGATATATGTGTTCATTAAATAGGATGAAAGTGAGAAAAATTAGGAAAAGAATGAAAGAAAAAGAAGAAATCTCATTCGTTGAAGAAGGAGGAAGAAGCACGATCACAACTTTGCTGAAGGAAGCACGATCACGACATTGATGGTCCATCTAGAATGTCACGGTTGTGCAAGCGCACGATCATGACTTTCATGTTTTTTTAAAGAAGGTTGCTTTCTAAACATCCTATGATCTTTTTGTTACAACTTCTACACCCGATATCTAAGTGACTTGATTCTTGAACCAATATACTCATACGACATTGATATTAATTTCCAACAAAAATTAGGACCTTCTAAAATGAATTGATTGAATAATTTAAGATGAAATTGTGATTACACTGAAGTATGATAACTGGGATGATTTTACTGAACAAACTTTGGTATTTTACTTATATCTGGATTTGTATATTTCAAAATGGAGTGATTCATGATTTTAACTAAACTAGAATCATAAGGCTACAAAGTTTCTGAAGAGATTGAATTCAAATTATGCCTATAAGAAATTCAAATTCTGATTGAAAGTTGAGATAAGAATTCTGTTGAAGCTTAAGTATAGTATGAGATATTTTGAGTATAACTTTCAGTATACAGAACCAAGTGGAATGATCTTTGTATCATTAGTAACTTAATACTTGGGAGAACAAACAGAAGGAAGTGATATCAAATTACCTCACCTTCTTGATATGAATAATTGAGCAAAGTGGACCAGAAGGTTGGTTGTGAGATAAATCTGGATTGAACAATTGAGTATGGTTTCACATGATTGATAATGTGACAAAATTAAGGATAAGAAACCCGGGAATTTTTCATGAACATGCATCATACACATTTTGTATACATATTAATGAATTCTTAATCATGCATAATAGTGAAATGTGTTTGTACTAAATATTTTAGAGGAATGCATAAAGCAACCACTTCCAAATATTACCGAGACTTCGAGGCAATAAGCAAAAAGGGAGCTTTTATAAGTAATCTAGTAAGAAATTTTGTAAGAAATTCTTGATGAATATTTGTAAGAAATTCAGTAAGTAATCCTTGACTATTTTGTAAGTAAGTTAGACAATCAATTTTGTAAGTAATTTTTGATAGTTTTTATTTTATTTTTTTGTTTCTATTGATTTGGTGTTGGACCTCATACTTTTCTTGGAAGTTCGAACTATTAAATGAGAAATTGTTAGTGATTAGTTATGAGTAAAGAAAAAGGAGAATTCTTGAATTTGAAATGATGTACAAGATTAAGGTAGTGAA
>JAOSBK010019697.1:0-12455 GCA_027568895.1 Erythroxylum shatona | reverse complement strand
AACCAAACGTTGGCTTAATAATTACTGAAGAATACGGAGGGAATAGAATTTCTATTCCCTCGTACCAAACAGGCTGTTAGTCTCTGTACTAAAGATTAGAAAGAGACTCTAGCTTCTCTCTAACCCACCTTTCCATCCACCAAACTCTATCCTAGTTCTCTATTTCTTCCTTTTCAAATTTGAATACCCATCCCTTTGTTGTTTTTTATGCTTCTTCCTTTGATATGCTGAGCTTCACAAAAATTCTATCTTCTTCGAGACCTCTTTCTACCTACCAAATTCTAATCCAGAATTGAACTCCTCCTTTTATCTAAATACCCTAGTCATTGTTGTTTTTTCCCCTACTACCTTGACTATTTCACAAAGCACTCACCTCCTTTCATTTTGAAAACCTACTCTTGGCCTCTTTCCAGTTGCTCCTCAATTGGATGTCCAGCATTCAAATACCAACAGATTAGGCTTCTATATAAAATGGAGACAAATTTTTCTCCATTATCTTCTTCTCTAAAAAACTGCTAACGTACATGCTACACCCTTCTCCCCCTCCCAATCTTCTACAGCTAATTTTTTCTCCCCACCGCTCTCTAAAAATATCCCTCCTTTTACTTTAGATTTTCCTCCTAAGATGACAGTTCCAACAGAAGGAGATTCTATTAGAGGAACTAGGAAGACATGAAAACAGGAAGGAGCTAGGATATGGGAGACTAATCTAGTTGGTTTTTTTATAGACAAAAGGCCTATTTTTTCAGTGATACAAAATTGGACTTAGAGGAATTGGAAAGAAAGAGGTTTAAAAGAGGTAATGCTTATTGAGGAGGATAACATAATCTTCACTTTCTCGTCAAAATCAGAAGCACAAACGGTAATTGAAGAAGGCTTTTGGCACATCTCTCAACCGGAAATGGAACTAGAAAAAATCAAAATGTAGAACATTTCTTTATAGGTCAACATTCATAATATTCCTTTAGAATATTGGACTACCAAAGGGTTGAGTGTGCTAGCTAGTTACTTAAGGAAACCTATATGTATGGATGAAAATACCACTTTGAGAAAAAGGGTCGGGTTTGTAGATTGTGTGTGAGTATGGACATTTCTAAAGAAATGAAAGATTGTATTCCTATCTTAAGGTTGGCAAATAGGCATTCTCTTAGAGAGGATAGAGTTATGGTAACGTACCAATGGAAACCATCTCTCAAAGCTTAAGGTAAAAAATAGAAACCTACTAGATGAATCTTCACTGGAGGAGACTATTAGGAGGTGTTGGGTATCGAAAAGTATAATTCGAAAGGAAAAAAAGATGGTGAGGAGGCTGAACAAGTTGCTAAAAATTCTGAATTAATTTAGTTGGAAAAAGATTCTCTTCAAATTAGGGGAGCATTCGTGAAAGAAATAGACTAGCTTCAGACAAAAAGGGAGGATCTAGTCATAAATCATTAGTTGATCAAAATAATACTTTAATAGATAAGGGGGTGAATGGGCTAGAAACTAGTGAAACTAACCTGGATGAAGGAGTTTCTGATCCCCAACAGAATGAACAAAGCCTACAGAAGGCTAATTTATCGAATGGTGGGCTTCAAGAGGAGCAGTTTGAACAGGTGACTTCTAGGAAAAGTAATAGGAGCAATAGAAAAGGTTCCAAAGGTAAAAGCAATCTCTTATGACTATGATAGTATGGAATGTATGTGGAATAAATAACCCTTCCAAGCTTAAACTAATCCGATCGGCTACTTGTTCTTCTTGGACAATTTAGTTAACAAGATCCTTTGATGGGAAAGGAGAAGAAAACTTTAGAGGATATTTTTCTTAGAGGATATTTTTCTTAGAAGAAAGAAAGCTAAAGATGAGAAACTTCTCATGCAAATTTCGACTCACACGTGCATGAAAGGAGAGAGAGAGTCTAAAAATGCAAGAACACCTCTCTTTCACCTTGTCAATTTCAGTTATGCATGAAAAAGAAAGAAAAGAGGAGCATCCAATGCATCATACCTTTCTTTAATCAAACATAAAGAAGTCATTAAATTAGACTCTTCTCATTTGTTTTAAGATGGCTATATGAAAAGACTAATAACCTAAAATGACATGTCAATTTTGGTTTTAGTGATGAAAGAAGGAAGATCATCCATCAAATGCTAAAAAGGTTACATTATATGTCATCATTAAAAGACAACTATTAAATCATTTAATGGTAAGATCATTACTCCATTTAATGATAATAATGCATAATAAATACCATCTTTATTTAGCAATTCAGTGTTGAATGTGCAGCTGCACATTTAGCTATTAAAAACTGAAATTCCCTTTCATTTCTTCAAGAATTTTGATTTAATATAATTAATATAATTAATTAAATTAAACCAATGTCTAGCTCATTTTTAAATGCTCATTTGGGCTTCTAATTAACCATTAATTAGTACAAGCCCAACATTCAATCATGGGGTTTAAAACCTCCATTTATATTTCTTACTTTGCTTGATAACCTTCCTTGAAGCCAAGTGGAGAATCTTATTAGACTTAGATAATTCAAGCTTCAATAAGCCCATAATTAATTTAATATCATTAGAATTAATTATAGCTTATTAACTAAATGTCATTTCACTAAAGACAATTAGTTGAACTCTTGAATTACTAAATATTATGAGAACATGTGTTTCAAATAATATGTCCAATTGCAAACCCTATTATGAACCTTATTATAGCCATTTGCACAACAAACGATAAAATTACCGTTTTGCCCTTTTGCTAGTTTTTTCTTCTAGATCTCCCGTTTTACTCTATATAGTGTGATTAATACGCAAGATCTCATCTTGGTGTTAAGATTTGATTGGTAGCTAGTCCATCAAACTCCTAGTGCTAGTTTAATCACTAATCTCCATAAAACATCTAGAAGTAATGATATCACTATAAACTCTTTATTTGAGTCAATGTTCCCTGATAAATGCTTCAATTAATAATTCTAACATGCAGACAATGAATTAATACTCTATAAAAATCTATTATAATCATATCAAGAATTATAATGAAATATATATAAATTCATCACTCATCAAGATTGTGGTCTATAATAAGCAAATGCTGAAATGTATGTTTTAAGACTAAAGTAACGACCTACTTTATTCTTGAAAACATACTTGATTTCAGATTTATTTAATAGTGTCATTATCGATAGTTGACTACTATCATGATATGAAACTTATCATTCCATTGAAGTAGACTCCTTTAGCTATATGGAGATAAATCACAACACTACAGTCTAAACCATAATCAAGTGACCAACTTGATTATTCAACTGTGAATTCATTATTTTAGATTTTTATAGTATACATGTTTCCCATACATCTCTATATATATGCATATTACTTACAAAAGAATCTTGGTACCTTATAACTAGATATATAATGATTATAAAAACCAAACTCTTTTGTTTTATTAATTATAAATATTTTCATTACAAAACTGTAACTAAAGAAGATTAAGTTACATGTGTATACACGTGCTTTCTAGGGTACTATATTAACATATCTCCAACATTAGTGTGTGGTGACTTTAACACCACTTTATTCATATTTAAAGTAGAAGGCAATTATAATTTACACAATTATGCTTCATATATGTATGATTGTAAGCAAGAGGTAGAACTCACAGATCAAAGCCATAGATTCACCTGGTCTAACAAACAAATTTTAATTTGGTATATCAGGAAAAAGTTGGATAGGGCTTTGGTAAATGTGGATTGGCCAATTCTTTTTCAGGAAGTTCAGCAAAATTCCTAGACCTTAGAATTTCTGACCATACTTCTATAAGGATTGACAACTTGTTTAACTCTGTCAAAATCCTTCATCCTTTTAAATTTAACAATTTCTTGGAAAATATGAAGGGTTTTCAAGAGGCAATATTGAAGGGGTTGGAGTATGATTTCTTTGGGACAAAACAGTTCATTTGCCTCTAAAAACTCAAGTCTATCAAACAAGAACTGAAATCTTTAAATTTAAAAAGAGGACAAAATCTCTTGAAGGAAATTGAAAAAGATAGAGATAAATTGTCAATTATTCATACTTCATTGGCGAATAATCCTACATATGTTTCTTTAGCCTTAGATGAAAATGAAGCTCTAAAGGACTATTTGCAACTGGTGGATAACCAAAGCTCATTATTGAAGAAGAGATCTAGAGTTAACTGGCTAAAGGATGGGGACAAATGTACAAAGTTCTTCTTTAACTCAATGCAAGCTAGGAAGAATGTAAATAGAATCATCTCCATTAAAATTGAAGTTAGAAAGGTCATGGTTCGACAAAAAGGAATAGCTAAGGAAACAATGAACTTTTGCAAGAACCTTCTAGGTTCAGTAGCTTCCTCTCTAGAAATATGAGGTGATCTTAGAAAGTTTGTTACAGTAAGAATTCCTGAACATATGGCCTCTTTATTAATTAGGTCAGTTATAGACCAAGAAATAAAGAGGGTGGTGTTTGTTATGAAGGGTTCTAAAGCTTCGGGCCCTGATGGTTTGAATGATTTTTCTATAAAAAACTTGGAATACTATGGGGGTTAGTAAAGGAGGTTATGCATGAGTTATTTCAAGGAGGGGTGCTGCTAAAGGAGATTAACAAGACCTTCCTCTATTTAGTCCCTTAAAAACTCAAATTCATCCTATTGGAGTGGATTCAAATCTATTTCTTACGCGAACTTTCTCTATAAGATTATTGCAAAGATTTTGACAAATAGGTTGAACAAGGTTCTGCATAATCTCATTAGTGAGAATCAAGGAGCTTGTATAAACAATAGGGATATTAGGGACAATGTTCTTCTAGTCCAGGAGCTATTGAAAGGATATAATTGCACGAAAAGTCCTCATAATTATACTATCAAAGTACACCTACAGAAATCTTTTTATATTATGAACTAGAGCTTCTTGCTACAAACAATAGAGGTTATGGAATTTCCTCATAGGTTCTTAAGGTGGATTCGGGAATGCATTACTACTGCCTCCTATGGAATTATAATAAATGGGAGCCCTATGGAAATGTTTAAAGGAGAAAAAAGGATTTAGGCAAGGGGATCCTTTGTCCCCTTATCTATTCCTAATTTGTATGGAGTTTCTTACTTAAATGAAGCATAACTCTTATAAGGATCCAATATTTAAATATCATCACAAATGTAAGAAGATTTCACTAACTAGCTTATGTTTTGCAAATGATCTCATACTCTTAAACAAGGCAAATGTTCACTCAATCTCTCTATTGATGAGCACTCTCAATTCTTTCAAAGAGATGTCGAGTTTGAGTGTTAATCTTCAAAAGAGATACTTCATGCTTTCAAAAAGTGCTTCTCACCTCTCTAATGCCTTGAATCTAGCAACGGGCATGGAATTAAAAGAGCCTCCTCTCCTTTATTTGGGCATTCCCATCTCACCTAGAAGACTAAGGTTTTGCAAATGTACTCATTTAATTGGAAAAATTCAGAAAAGATTGGGTTCATGGACTAATAGAGCCTTATCCTATAGAGGAAAACTTTAGCTCTTGAAGTCGGTGATATTGTCAATGCAAACTTACTAGTGTTCCTACCTATTTCTCTCCAAAGTGCTTACCAAAACAATTGAAAGAATGATAAAGCAATTCCTATGGGGGAAAAGGAATGGTGAGAAAGGGAAAACAAAGGTCAACTAGAAGAGTATTTGTCAATCGAAGAAGAGGGGGGATTACGACTAGAGTCAATAACCTAGAAGAACATATTACTTATGACTAAGAGGATTTGGAAAATCCTAACTGATAAACATTCAATGTGGATCAAATAGATACACATCTAAATATTAAAAGGCGAGAGCTTTTAGCTCTAAGATCCAAAGATAGTTATACTTGGTTCTTTAACCAAATTCTGAAAATGAAGGATGAAGTTTAATAAAACATATCTTGTCAAATAGGGGTCAGGGATTTTCCCTATTGTATGATAATTAGACAAGGCAAAGAGCTTTATTTCAAAATTAGTTAGTAAGAACCCTATTGGTAAGGTTCCTTAAGAATACAAAGCTCAATGAAATAGCTACAAATGGAAGCTGGTCATAATCAATGGATGAAATTAGACTTCTATCTATTCCACAATTCACAAGCCTCAGAGAGAGGGATACTTATTTATGGAAATGGATTCCAGTTTTAGAAATAACAATAAAGGAAGCTAAAAAATTGAGGGATAGGATAGTTAATAGAGTGGAAAGGTACTCTATGGTTTGGAGCAAGGTTTTTAGACCTAACGCTAGCTTTCTTCTCTGGTTAGTAACGTTGAATAAACTCAACACTTTGGATAGGCTGCAATTTCTGCCCTCCTCAAAAACATGTATTCTATGTAATCTAAGGGAAGAATCTAAAGACCATCTTTTCTTTGAGTGCGATTTCTCTAAAGAAATTTGGGTAAAAATCTCTAGATTATATGTTATTAATCCTAATTTGAATAGACTCTATGACATCCTACCTAATTTATATGTTTCTAAATATGATAAAGATGTTGTACTAATCTCGGTTGTCACATGCACTTAAGCAATTTGGAAGGAGAGGAACAACAAAAGGTTTGAAAAGAAGTTTATTTCCCCACTCTCTCTTATAGAGCTCACTATAGCTAGTATAAGAGAACAACTGATTATAAATCAGTTGACCTCTCACTATAGCAAAGGAATAGCTCTCACCTAGAGAATCTACGGTGAAATTCATGACCAGAGTTTAGTCGCAAGATAGTTTAGAAATCAAAGGTCCTATACACATAATTTCTTGACTACTAATGCCTAATCATGCCTCTACTTATGGAAAATACAAGGGTAGGGGAGATTTGGACTCACCTGTTGGAAAGCATAATCCTTTTCAGTAGTTGCTTCCTCCTCAGTCTTGGTTAAAGGAACTCCTTAGTCCCTCCTATCAGATTGAAGAATCATTCTATGAGTTCAAACAACAACAAAAAAGAGCCAAACCGATATGAGATGCTTACCTAAGTGAGATTCCTCTATCCTTCACTACAGATTCGAATCTTAAAAGTTCTTCCTTAACTCCATTGGTAAGCCATGTCTAAAGAGTCAAGAATAAATGATACATTATGCCCTAAAATCTAAAGAATCATTGTGATTTTGAAGCTAAGATTTACTTGAGATGAGATCCATCGTGTGCAGAGCAAAAAGCAGAAGAAGAACTAGAAAATCACGCTGCTATCCTCGCCATCAAAGCTTTGCCTCTCACCCACTTGAATCAAGAAGTTTCTGTAGTCTTTGAGAGAGGAAAAAATTAGTTATACCCTAATTGTAAAATGACAATACTCTTTCATCTTTGCTCTTAACGTCGATGTTTTTGTAATAGCCTAGATGCTTTAGTGTATTAAGGGGTCTTATTGCACATGGCAGACCTCTTCTGTATGTTAACCCCTTAATTCTTTAATGAATTTTTAATTTCCAAAAAAATGATTGTTTCTCAGTTCCATGCCACTCGTTCTTTGACAAAACATTTTGCCCACCAAACTTTGCACTTCTAAAAAAGTTTTGTTGTTTTTCTTAATACAAAGAATGTAAACTACACAATTAAAAATTATTAAATAATTTTCCTTTAATCTTTGTATTGCTATGTCCATTGACTACATGTTGTTATGTATCTTTCTTACAGTTCAAATTAAAGCTATCGAAGATTTTTCTCTATAGAGATTGCGTAATTGAAGAATAAATGACCTAAAAATGTATTGTCATTATTACAATGCAAATGTTGAACTTACTCTTATCCCTTGTTCTCAACTTCTTTAAAATTAGTTTATTTCTACACCAATATAATTTTACCACAAGCGCACGAAGCTAGTACCAGTAAGTACGGGTCAACTATATGAACATAGTGATTACTAGTAATTACCTTTCTCCTATTATCTAGTAAACAAAATGAACTTTGGTTTTTAATTAAGAAAATAAAACTTAACAATTAAAATAAAATAGGTAGCAATATTGAACTTAAAAAATGAAAGAAATCACTCAAAAAACAATCAATATTAGGAATTAATGTCTGGTTAATGGATTTCCCTAAAACCATTAAATAATTAACCATTTATTATGTAATTGTTTTATTGACTATTAGACAGTGAAATTCCTATCATATATTAATAGCTCTCTCAAGTCTACTAATAACTAATCCTAACTTTATAAACCAAATTACTTAGGTTAAATTTTATAGGATTTCTTTACTAATTTGCAAATTTTGCTATTAGGTTTGACCCTAATCCAAATGATTTATGTCAACCTATCTCTAGGTTTGCAATCAACTCCTTTCAATTATGGTTATACAAGAGATTTTTCAATCTCTATGCTATGAAATCAGATTATGAACTAATATTGTAGATCTATTAGAACATATATTAAACACATAATTGAATCACAATAAATCAGTAAAAAACATTGCATTAAATGAAATAATCAAAACATATTGTTATCTTAAATAGTCATCATACCTAGACACTAAAAAGCTTTTAGTTACACATAGTAGAAAATGAAATCAAATATAATATGGAAGAAAAAGAATAAAAAACAAAGAGTTCATAATTTTAAATATCCCTTTCTCTTCTATTGAATGTTCTTGCAAGATAGAAGTTTGATGTTATATTCGATTAGATCTTTTAATGATTTCTTCATGTTCTCCATGCTTTTAGATTAATATCATCCCTTCTGGATGTTCCCTATGTCTAGAATTGTCTCCAAAAGTCTTTGAAATTCTGTTCTCTTCGTTTGCCTTCACACGTGTCCCTTTATAACAAAATTTAGGATTTTTGGGACATACATGGTCTGAACACATCATTTACCAAACCTTATATTTCTAAAAAAACTTAAATCATGACTTTACACATTTTCAGAGACTTACATGGTCACATACATAACCATGTATCTCTCAATTGCTTCAAATGTTCATTTTATGCCATGATTTCACCTGAATTCCTTTCCTTTTCGTCCATAAAGGTAATTATCACCTACGAATGCACTTGGAGAGAATTAACTACCAAATATACAAGAAAATTGTAAAATATTAGGCAAAATACATCAAATATGGTTATATAAATATAGTCAAATATGCATCTATCATATATCTCACACTTAAGCTTTTGCTTGTCCTCAAGCAAACCATAATCAAAATTATCGATTTTACATCATTAATCCATCATTAATCTTAACCTATCTATTCTTACTATAAATCAAATTAACATACAATTATAATCAAATTATCCTAAAATTAACTTATTAAGTCCATATTAATTATAGTCACATCAATAATCACATTGAACTCAAAAGTGTAAACCTTTGTACTCTTACTAAGATTTGACTCAATGCACTCAAGTGTTTTAGGTTAAGTATTAAACTCTCAATCAATGCTTAGTAGAACTCTTACCATAAGCTTGCAATATTATCACATCTCAACCACTTATGTATAAAAGAGAAACAAAAATCAAAAGGTCTTTATGTGGGTTATTGTAACGCGCCACTCTCACAGGACATGTACCCGACATCCTCAGTGATATCCAAGTACAAAGCCTGCAAGAGTGGCATGCTAAAACTATCGTCGGTTAAAACTAATTGCAAATTGTTTGAAACGATGCACATAGATGCGAAAAATCAATAATCAATTTTGATCCAACTTATTTATAAACAATTTTAATCACAAAAATTACAATCATTATTGAATTCATCAGAGTTTCAATAATCACTTGGGCCCATAACAGAACAAAACACATGCAATGATAAAGTCCTTTCATTACCAAATCATAAACATACACTTTGTACAATTCTTGCGGAACATAATTAAAAAAATACAAAATTCACTGAAGACATATGCAGGTGCACATTGATCATGACCTGGAACTTTTACTCGGTGCCTCTTTGGAGTTCTTTACTAAACCCTGAAAGCCATGTTGTAATTTTTTATGAGTTTTGCGAACTTAGTTAAGTAACCATCCTTGATGGCTCACTCATATAACAAAATTCAATCATTATATAATCACCCAATTCATATAGTCAAATAGTTTATATCAATTTATCATTACTTTTTAGCTTTACAAATCATTCAATAAATTTCAATCATATATGAATGGTATATGCATGAGACTCACATTCATTTTTATTATTATGAACAAGAGCCTATCACATACATATACAGATACTAGCCTATTAGGCTCAGGCAGAACAAAATCACGGAGCATAGCTTTACGTGCAGAAATAGTAATCACGGAGGAAAGCTCTATAAGTAAGCGCTTTCATACTAGCTACTCCGGTCACAATGCCTTTATCTGAGCATGCATTTATGAAATGCATGCAAATACAAAATTAAGTCATGTATAGCAGACATTCATAATTCACAATCAAAATCTCATAGTCATCGGACCTATGTCCAGTATTCAACTTTCGTTGAGAATTCAAATATCATTCAGAGGTCATCGGACATAAATCCAGCATTTAACTTTCTAGTTGAGAATCATAATATTCAAGAAGGCAGACTCATTCATATACAAGTAGCACTTCCAATGATATTCACATGCATCGAACACCTCAGATAATTATTGTCCGGAATTCAGTACACATTCATCAATATCAAATTCAATTTAGTAATAAACAAAACAAATTAAGATGAGACCATCTTAGGTTACTCACAGTACACTTTAATATGTTATTGCCTGGATAGTCTGACAATCTGACTGGCGTCCAATGTGCTCCTTTATTTCATAAAAAACAAATTTAAAAATATCACACTTTTGCACAAATGTATAAGTATTCCTTTACGCACATTAATGTATAGACAATATGAACAATGCATGTTCAATGACAATTCTGGGTATCTTATCAAGATTTTGTCACCATATCATTCAGATAGCAAAACCTTCATTAATATAATTTGTACTTAGGGTTTAGACCATGATAAAAACAATGTGAAACTAATTTCATAACCTAATTAATCATTTCAGATTGTTTTCTTATAATATGCTTTCGGGTCAACTTTACATAATTACTCTGATAAGGTAAATGAAAAAATTAGTTCTTTTTGGAAAGTTGTTCTCCAATTTCTAATGATACCAAGATAATACAATTTGATTCATTATTTTATGAGTTATGTTCAAAATACCACAGACTGTGTACATTTGAAATTTTAGCTAATGCATGATCATGCATTCAAGTTGTACACCTCATATCTCTCAATGCCAATATCCAAAAATTACAAAGTTTATACCAATAAAAACCTAAGAGAATAAACTATAAATTTTTTGAAGATATCTTTGTATTATTCAGCCCATATCAACACAGTTTATTCAATAACATCAAAACCTGATTTCTGTCCCTGGTACTGCTACTGCCTAAGCCAAGAGTTACTTTCAAGCTCAATTTCAAGACCCTTAAGGATAGTATTCAAATTCAGTTTCTTCTTAACATTTGTAGCCAAATGTCTCTAGTTCAATTTAAATCGAGAATCATTTCATATATAAATATACATATCAAAATATTGGCAAAATACCAAATCATGCTCAGTAAAAACATTCCAGTTATCAAATTCCAGTACACCCCAGCATTTTCATCCTAACACCCCCTTTTGGGATAACTTTGCATGATCATTATGACAAGAAAAATGGTGTATTTCAGTAATACTTTCTTCTAGAAAATTGTTCACTATATTTCCAGTTTCTAATAACACCAAAATCATACAATTTGATTTAATATACTGAAAGTTACACCTAAAATGGTTCATACTATTTTTAAACTGTAACAAAACTCCTAACTGTAATTCCAACTAGATTTTGAAATGCTTAGAGATAGAATTAACATTTGACCTCTTCAGGAAAGTAATAGACATAAGTCTCTAATTTATTTTGAATCAATAATCAACGTATTAAGATGTTTACAGTTCAAGATATCATCAAAATACGGAAGTCTATTCAATAAAAATTCTCCAGTTCATAATATTCTAGCATACATCTTCACCAATATCTCATATATGTCATTCCCATTCATGCATAATTCTCATACTACCAAACATATCATAAAGATTAGATTGTCAATTACTTGTTATGCTTTCAATTCAGCACAAACTTTAGATTAAATTAACTCTCTATGCAAGCAAAATTCATCACAAACTTATGATGAAAACAGGTTGATTTTTGACAACAAAATGAAGGTAACATTCAACTAGTTTTCTTGGCTATTTTATGTAAGGTAAAAAGCTAGTTTTGGTCAGCAATTTGGCAAGGATTCAGGAAAATTGGAGAGGAGAAAGTTGGAGCAATTTCGTGGAGAAAGGTTAGACAAACAACAGAAACATTACTGCTGGAATTTGCTCCATCAACATGATAGGTGTCAACTTTATAACACAACATTTGTCCTAAGGCATGTCATACATTTGTCTAATCAAGATGCTGCCACTAATCCACTCTAGATGCTGCCATATGTCACCAATTAATCAGTCCATATGTCTCCTAAT
>JAOSBK010019624.1:0-12461 GCA_027568895.1 Erythroxylum shatona | reverse complement strand
GTGTCCCATATTGTTAAGAGATGAAAATGTTAATGGGTTTATAAGTGGTAAGGGTCAATCATCCAAACAACTAGTTCAAGTTATTTGGACAATGGTTGACCCAAGCTCAATTCTTGTTAGTGGACTCTACACTCTACCCATATTAAAAATTTAACAACTTACTGTTACATCTTTATGATGGTTATAGGGGCTTATTCATAGTTATCTAAGAAGCTACCAATCTTCACTTTGTCGAGCAGAGAGATTGAATTTGTTATTGCAATAGCTTGTGCTTGTCAAGCTATATGGTTAAGGAGAATTCTTAAATAGTTGCAATTCAAGCAAGTAGAAGCCACAAAAATTTTCTATTACAATAGTTTAGTAATTAAACTCTCCAAAAATCCCATACTATATATATGGAAGAAACGAACACACCGACGTGAAACATTATTTCTTAAGAGATCTCAACAACAATGAAGCAATTGATCTGAAGTATTGTAGAAGTGATAAATAACTGGCTGATATATTAACTAAGCCACTCAAATTACTTACTTTCCACAAGCTAAGAAAATTAATGATGTTTACATTTTCGAAGATCTCACTTAAAAATGTTAATTGTTAAAGTAAACTGAAGCTTGAAAGCTTTTGGTTTAAGAAAGGAATCGTTAAATATATTATTTTGTTTTACTGTTGTTATTTTACTACACACATTTTCTTTTATGGGGTTGTTGATTTGACATATTCTTGAGGAGTTTTATCTACTACAAATCATGCCTAATCTTTAGGAAGTAGAATATTTTTAGTTGCTATTTTAGTGGAATACTATTATTTATTGGCTATAAAGTATGTAAGAAGTATTTGCAATAAAGGTAGAAAAGCATTCTCTCTTGTAAAAATGTCCCTCCCTTTCTCCTATAGCCTTTCCTTTATTTCTTTCTTTTAAGCTATCAAACAACACTCCCCTTAAAACATTAAGTGAGAAGAAGTTAGCAATATCTAACTTGAAGGTATTCAGAATTATTGTTTATGCTGGTGTTTGTTATGAGAAGCTCTCCAAACTTGATGACAAGAGGAAGAAATTTATGTTTCTTGAATATGACTTTAGAATCAAAGGATATAAGCTTTAAATGATGGAAAAGGGTTAGGATATAGATAGGGGCTTTAATAAGGAAACTACATGAGATTGGCAAGTTCAAAGAGAAAGGTATAATTTTCTTCCTTTATAATATAAAGAACAAGACACTAAAGTAAGACAAGAAGTCAATACTCCTCCACCATCACCATCAAGTGGTGAAATTGAGATTCTAAAAGGAAATTCAAGTGAAAATTTTCAGCATATTAGGGGGCTTGATGATCTTTATAGAGAAATGGAGAGAATTAATGTTATTACAATATTTTGTCATTTTGCTAATGCTTAGACATTTGAATTTAATAAAGCCGTTGAGAACGAAAATGGAGAGAAACTGTGAATGAAGAGCAGCTAAAAATAATAACATTTAGAGAATTATAAACTCTTCCCAATGGACACGTTATAATTGATGTCAAATAGGAATAAAAATAAAGAAATTCAAAAGAAGAGTTAGAAATATACAAAACAATGCTTGTAACAAATGGATAAAAATAATATTGAGCAATTGATTATGAAGAAGTATTTGCTTTAATAGCTCACATAAAGACTATACTACCAAAGATTTATTCGAAGTAGTAAAAATTTCAAATAGATGTCAAATTAGTGTTCTTTAATGGTTACTTTAAAAAGGAGATTTATGTGCAACCACCTCTAGGCTATATGTGCACCGGTGAAAGGACATGAAGAAAATGTTGAAAATGAAGCAAGTACCAAAAGTTTAAAGTTGAAAAATTGACAAATATTTTAAGAAAATAGTTTTTTTTCAAGTATCCTTATAAGCAAACTCTCTACATAAAAGTGAATGACAATGAAATTTTGATTGTTAGCTTGTATATTTATGATCTAATTTTTATCGACCATAATTTAAAAATGTTTAAAGAACTCAAGAGAACAATAAGCCATAAATTTGAGATGATACATTTCAAACTTATGTCCTATGTCCTACTATCTTGGGATTTAAGTGAAGCAAATGGAAGATATCAGTTTCACCTCCCAAGAAAATTATTCAAAAATTTTTTGAAAAAAATTCATGCGAGCAATTGTGACTAGTTATTAATCTAGTACAATGTGGCAATGAACTTTTTTTTTAAAAGTGAAAATGCATTATACTAACTATAGCTCACTATTACAAAATATACAAAAGATGATCTACTGATTGATCAGCAGGTATATATACCAAAAAAGAGTTCTAAGAACGTTGGAGTATTTAACTTCTTGCATTCAAAGATTCCAACTAATTTTCATACTTGGTATTAACATGTACTTAGCTTTCCTTGTCACTACTGTTGTTCGAATTTCATTAAGTATCTTGTCCGCTAACTGATGCTTGTCTTCTTCGACTTGTTTGTATATTTTACATTTCCTTTTTTTTCTTCCAAATCATACAAAATGAATTTTTCATATAAAATAAAGGTCAAATGGTAGATCCAACACTTTACTAAATCTTAGTTGTAAGTTTGAGATATTTAACTTATAAAAGACCTAATATATTATTTACAGTTGGACTAGTTAGTCGTTATATAGAGGCTACAACATCAACTTATTTAAAAATGCAAGAAGGTTTTTTCTATACATTAAGACCCCGTTTGGTTGGCACGAATTTTTGTTTATAAAAGTAATTTTTTTTCCTAAAATTTATATTATCATGTTTGGTTCATTTTTTTGAGTGGTTAGGAAAGTAAAATTCTTCCTAATTTAGGGAAAGTACTAGCACTTTACTTTGATTCTAAATCCCAACACCCCCTTGATATTTAGATTACTTTCCTAAAAAATTTAATCTAAAAATTATGTTAGTTAATTTCACCATTCTTTCTCTCCCAACTCTACAACAACTCTTTTATAAAAAATACTAGCTCCTCTTTAACTATTCTTCTTCTTTTGCCGTTAGTAGGACTTCTTTTGCTCGAAACTTCTGAAGATATATTTTTATAAAAAATACTAGCTCCTCTTTAACTATTCTTCTTCTTTTGCTGTTAGTAGGACTTCTTTTGCTCGAAACTTCTGAAGATATATTTTTCCTTCTTACTTAACTTTTCTGTAGTTTTCGTTTGCTCGATTCGTTACTGATCCTCTCTTCCTTCAATTCAATTCCTAGGTCCTATTCAATTCTTCTCTACATGGTCGTTTCACAACTCATCCAAATCGAAGCTTTGTTGAGCAAAGGCGATTTTTATAAACAAAAAGTTTCAGTTTTGTGTGGTCTGTGATTTTGAGGTTTATGGGTATTTTGATCTGTGTGTGTGCATATGCTCATTTAGGCCAATTTGGAGTCTGGGTTTTATAGTGTCAGTTTGTTAAGAAATCAAGGACCTTCAGATTCGTAGCAGACCTAGAAAGTAGGTGCAATTGTCCGAGTCCCAGATCCGTCAGTTGTGTGTTGTGTCCGGAGAGATTTTCTTGCAACAGCCCAATTTGTTGGAACTTGAAGCACCCATCAAGATTTATGATACTTTTTCTGGATAAAATATTCATAACTTTTTATTTTTCTTAATACTAATTAATAGGGCTTTGCTGATTTTTCTTAGTTTATGTTGAAATTAGAGAAAAGTTGTAATGCTTTTTGGTTTTCTTATTAACATAGGCATGGGTTTTTTTTTCTCGAATTTGGTTTTTGACATTTGGGTTTATTGGATTTCCGGATTGTTCAAAGTCAATTACAGGTATCCAAACTTCTATCTTTTGGCATATACATAATAAATTTGTGGTGATGTGCTGAAGTCAATATGTTGTTTTTTTGTTCCTTTTTGTATTCACATGAATTCTTTCACTCTATTAATATGTTCTTCCATCTGTTATTATTGCCTAAATTAAGGTGGTTTTGTTGACTGATGGTTTGGTTAATTCTGCTAAATGAAATTTGAGACCCTGTTTTGTGCCTACTGATGTTGGATTTTTTTTTACTTGTGTCTATCACTGAAGTTTCATGTACAAAATGTATTGATGTGTTAGCTGAGCTATGGTCGATGTGAGTGAAGCATTTGGGTTCACTTTCTTTAGATTGACATTACTTGTAGTTATATTGGTTTTGGATTGACTATGCTATGGATATGGTTCTCATTATTGTAATTGAGGTGTTTATTAATCATAATTTACCTTCAGTTTGTGCACTTTTTAACAAGTACGTATGCTACATTCACTGTGGGCATCTTTTAATTACCCAGTTATCACTTGCTTTGTTCTTATGGAGCCATCAATAGTTATGGCATTATGTTTTAGCTTTCTGTTAAATGGTAATTACTTGTCTCTATGGTGTACTCTTCTCACTCTTGTTATATCATCTTCCCTTGAATGTACATATGCTCCATTTACTGTCGGCATCTTTTAATTACCCAGTTATCACCTATTTTGTTCTGATGGAACTTTCATGATTTCTGTGCTAGGTCATATACTCTTCTTTCTTAGTACCTAGGTATGAAATACCTTCATTACTGTGCTTTATTCAACTTTCCACTTGCTTACGAGGTACTTTACAGTTTGAACTTTATGTTGTGCATACCAATATTCTATTGCAACTTTTATGTACTTTTTTTAATCTACACTAACTTTGGTGTACCAAGGTTATAGTGCATCGAAATTTATCAGTGGGTTGTATCCCCATTATACATAACACAACTTTTCTTTTGGTTGTAGTATCTTATTTGTACTATCTTCTTATTTTATTCAATAAAGTTTAATTTTTATTTTAAAATTTGTTGATTAATTAATAGGTGATAAAGAATGATTGGAATGGATTTGGCTGCAAAAAAGAAATTATTTTATTTATTAATGGATATGCAAAAGAAAAGATTAAACATGTTAAGAGTCATATTACATATCCTTTCAGTCGTAGTATTGCATCATGAAAATATTGTTTGAAAGCTCCATACTATGTTGATTAATACGATTGATCACGATACCTTCATAGGTTAATATATACTAGTGATTCAACATGTCATTTAGAGTTGCTTATGGATAGATTCACATTTAGAAGATTAGTAAATGTGCTTAGAACTATTGGTCGATTAACAGAGACCAGGAACACAACTGTAGATGTACAAGTAGCAATGTTTCTGTACATTCTTAGACATCACAAGAAAAATCGTACGATAAAAACTAACTTCTTACACTCAGGAGAAACAGTTAGTAGGCATTTTAATCAAATATTAAATTCAATTCTTAGACTTCAAGGAGAATTGTTTAAAGTGTCTGAGCATGTATCTCGAAATTTCACAAATGAGAAATGGAAATGGTTTAAGGTAAATATTTAATATTTAATATATCAAATGATATACTTATTTCTTAATTATATGACACAATTATTCGTGTAATTTTATTTTGTAGAATTGTTTAGGAGCTCTAGACGGTACATATATAGAATTGAGGGTACTTGAAGCTGATAAGCCTAGGTATCGAAAGAGAAAAGGTGACCTAGTTACAAATGTTTTAGGAGTATGCTCACAAGACATGCAATTTATTTACGTCCTCCTTGGATGGGAAGGTTCAGTTGTAGATGTGAGAGTGTCCCAAGATGCATTAAGTAGAAGAAATGGACTACCAATCAGAGATGGTAAGTTAAAAATAAAAAGTGAAATATTAAAATGTTATATATATATTCTTAATATTTTAGGTTATTACTATTTAGTGGATGCGGGATATACAAATGGCAAAGGATTTCTCACACCATTTTGAGGTCAAAGATATTACCTCAATGAATGGACTCCAGGATATCAACTAAATACCCCCGAAGAATTATTTAATATGAAACATTCTTCAGCTAGAAATGTTATTGAAAGATGTTTTGGGTTATTAAAAGTTCGTTGGCATATTATTAGGAACTCAAATTGGTATCCAATTAAATTGCAAAGTAAGATTATAATAGCTTGTTGTCTTCTTCACAATCATATAAGAAGAAATATGCATATTGATCCAGTAGAAGCTGATTTAGATGCAGAAGAAGAAGAAGAGGAAGAAAATAAAGGTGAAGTTGAGTTAGACAGAGAGCCGATCACTTTAGTCGAACCATCTGAGGAATGGACAAATTGGAGACAAACTTTATAATCAAATGTTTGATGAATGGAGGCAAAAAAGAAATAATGACTAAAATATAGGCTTTCATTTTTTTAAGGTCTTTATTCTTAATAGCTCTAGGTAGTTTAATATTTTTGTTAAAAACATGCATTATTTAAATCAATTAGATTATTTTCCATTTTCTTAATGTTAGTTAATATTTATATAACTTATTTTCTTATATAATTATTTTATGAATTAAATGCATATAATTTTTATTGCATTTAACATTGATTATATCAAAATCAATTTACTTTTTTCAAGTATGGAATGTAATATTGGATCTCACAGAGCAAAGGTAGTAACCATGTTTGGACTACTATTGAGGATGAAAAGTTAGTGGAAACCATGCTTGAATTGAAAGAAAGTGGAAATTTTGATGGTGAAAATGGCAGTGGATTAAGGAAAGGATATCAAAAAGAACTGGAAAGGATATTAGATCAAAAATTTCCAAGGCATAGTTTAAAAGAAAAACCACATATTGAATCTCATTGTAAATTATTTAAAAAACAATATCATGCTATTTATGATATAAGAAATAATGGAGAAACAAGTGGTTTTAGTTGGGATGAATAAAAAAATGTGTTATTGCAAACGTTGACATGTGGAGTGCGTATTTAAAGGTTAGTACAAATTAGATTACTTAGTTTTTAAAAAATTTGTTTTACATGATATATATAATGATTGATGTTATAATTTTTAGCACTATTTTATGTATTAATGTTTTATTAATATTTGTATAATAATTGATACTGTGATTGTTGTAGAGTCATTCAAATAATTCTTTTATAAGGAGCAGATCATTTCCCTATTATGATAAACTAGCTATTATTTGGGGACAAGATCGAGCTATAAGAAAAATGGTGAAGCACCCGTAGATATGCTAAAAAATATAAATAGAGAAGAGAACTTGGATGAAGAGAATGAAGAATCTAATGGGGAGGAGGATGTTGAGCCTCAAAGAGATCAACCAATTAGGGATAATTCTCAAGGTGAAGGAAGTTCAATGAAAACACATCACAAAAGAAAGAGGAGTACTTATAGTTTAGTTTCATGTTTGGAGCATATCACTGAAAAGCTTACTGAAGGTTTCGAGAAATCTAACGAACAAATGGCTAAAGTTACAGAATCTATTACAGGGACGAATCAGAAGGAATCTAAGAATAGGCGAAAATTAGATGAAGAACTTAGCAAATTGAAATTCTTATCACAAGCTGAACATATTAGAGTTGGAATTAAACTTGTAAATAATCCATATCATAGATATGGATTATTTTTTCACTCTTCAGGATGCTGATAAAGAAGAATATCTAAAGCAGATTTAAAGCATAATTAGTTTTTAAGATTTATCTTTGTACTTGGTTGAGGTTTTTTTAGTATTTTTGAAATATTCTTTTCCATGATTAGTGCATACGTAAAAGGATAGATATTTAAGTCTAATTGTTTGATTTGTAGCATTGGATTACTTTAAGGGAATCTTAGAGTGATTTGAAATCTCACTTGTTTTGTTACTTTGAATGAATCTATTTACTTTGGATCCCTGACGAATTGTATACTTAAGCACAATAATCAAAAATACATTTATTAAGAGTTTGAAAACTTTGTAGTTGATAACTTTGTTAAGAGTTTTTAGATATGGAGGAATTTTGATTTTGCAGTGCAACATTCCTTGGTGGAAGCTAGTCCAAGAAAGTAGCATCTCCCACTTCCTTCCCTATATAAGTTTAGATGCCAAAACAATTTAATTTAATACTAGTGGAGAGTAGCTTGTTTTGTCCTATATTTATAATTTCATGTGTATTCCTACTATCGCAGTATACTAATATTTTCAAGTATATTCTATTTAAGTTCAAATCACAATCAAAACTTTTAAAGTTGAAGGTGGCAAAGCATATGGATGGTTTTCTTTAAGAGATTGCCAGAGATGTCAATTTGCCTCTATCAAAGTTTATTGCACTTGCTGAGTCTCTATACAGAGCCATTGACATCTATCTTAAGGTAAAATAACAGTTTCTTCTTGGTTCAAACAATTTACGATTTTTTTTTCATAATAGGTATCAGTTGGAGCTTGCATGCATGCTGCATAAAATGAGTTACTCCCTTTGAGAGCCATCATGCAAGTTCTCTTCTTTGAGCAAACAAGAGCAGCCATGGCTGGTGGGACAGTCGTTGAGCTTCCTAATAACATCAAAGCACTCTTATCCTCACATGAGATTGACCATCAAGACCTACAATGGCATTCAGCACTTATACTAGCATTGTAGGAGAAGATCAATGGAGTGTTTCAGGGCTCAAATCATCTAAGTCAAAGCTCTCAACTTTAAGAATGAAATTGGTTGAAGATGATAATTTGGATGAACACGATTTGCAATCAGATGGTCTTGGGAGAAGTTCCAAGTTTAAAGCCTTTCGTGCTCTTCCTACACGACCCAAAAGAATGTTTAGTAAGTTGTTGTCTATCAATAGAAATTCCAGCTAGAAGACTTGATTAAATTTTTGTTTGAAATTTAGGCATTGATTGTAATATGAAGTGTAACTCTATACACTGCTCTTTTTTCTTTTCTGAAGTTCACTTGCTATTTGTAGATCCGAATCAGAAACTATTCATGTGCATTATCAATGTAATAAAAACAATATAATAAGAACCAAGATTTTCAGGATGTTGGAGCAAAATCTCTTGCCAGATCTTATTTTGGGAACTTTAACATAGCTCTTCGGTGTAGAGAAGAAATGTGGGACCAAGGTTCCCGTTTGTGTCTATAAATCTGCAACATCTGTCTGTCTCTTTGTTGCAACTCGCTGATCCTTCCCTGTTCACTGCACAATTAGTGTTTATTACGTGTTGTGCCTGACATAATTGTGTTGTTAGCCTGTTGCGATCGAATCTGTGTCTTATTGCCTTATTTTGAGTCAGTTTGACATTTCCAATATTCCATGTGATTATCCGAATTTTGTGGCTGGCAACTGATCATTGTAGTGAAGTTCCATTTGTCTGGGTTCTCATCGATCATCAGGACTTCTTCCTCTGAATGATACATGTACCCGTTTTTAATCCGGCAATGGCATTATTGGAGAAAAGACCATGCAAAATCTTGCCTTTCTTTCCTAGTGATTGTTGAAAGGATGATGAACAGAAGCAAATGGGCGTATTGTTTCTTGACAACAGAACATAAGTATCGATTTCGAGTATGCGTGTAAAACAGATTGTTAAGGCAATATGCGTGTAAAACAGATTGTTAAGGCAATTCAATCACCTACAAGATCCAGAAAGTTGATCGTAAGTCCATTTTTTTTCATCTGTTTGATAGACGGGAAAATCCTGGTAACAAAAAGAAAACAGCAATGCCTACTAACTATGCAGATCAGTGGAGACTAAACAAAACTTATCATGGTAGAGTGAGTAGAACATTGAAAGAACTATTTTAAGGTAAAGGGTTTAATGGGACAAGTTCTGGTTACAAATGATCAAGGTCCTTTCTGCTCTGGGATGTTTTTGGCTTGTTGAATAGTTTTCCGACATGTAATCAAGGAAATGATTAGTGGTAAGGTAGCTATTATCAGCCATTTTTTTAAAAAAAAATATCAATTATGCATGCATGCGGACTAGAAAAGTTTACTATTTAGTAAGATGCGTTTTATGTGGAAAGCATAAGATTGCCCTGTCAATTCTCATGTCTCGGCATGCAGGTAGCATCCTGGAGAAGTGCACGCCTGAAAACTACAGATGAATGCTAAAAATGCGACATCCATTGAAATCTCCGACGACACTTGTTTTTATTTTGTTTACGAGGAACTCAAGGACGAGGCCATCATTTTGGAGATAATCGTATCAATGAAGTTAAAAGGCTGGGTGCTGAGCTCCAACTCTACTTTAAACAAAGGGTAAAGGAATAGCATAAAGTTTAGTGAATAATCAAAAACAGACCGTTGCAGGTCATCATTATTGTTGCAATCATTTCAGTCCTTATGATCATCATGGTTTTCCTCACCAAACTCCTGATCTCAAGCTACTACATCTGCATGCATAATTTCTCCTCCATTCTGTTAAGCCTCCAGGGTGTTATTTATTTATTGTTTATGTAGTCTTCTGCGCTAGAGTCATTTTAAAAGACATCTTGTAATATGGTTCAACGTTCAAGCAAACACAATTCATCTCCCATTTCTGAACAAGAGGCAAAAATCACAAGCTTTCTAGCTTTGGACCTGAAAAAGGTCAAAACTCAAAACTTTGGCATTGATGTAGGTCGTGCCGAAGAATTGCCTGTAAAATGATGTAATGCAACTACAGTCCAATAAACTGATCAGGAAGAAATTCTATTATCAATATCTGACAGAATCTGTTCATAGGCATGCATGAATGACCATTTTTGAGGACCCCTTCTGGTAACTGAAACGGGTTCATGGCAATAATCTGATGTAGCCAAATAGGCGAAATCGTTCAGATTCGCTATAGCTCATTTTCAAACTGCATTAATGGCGCATCAAATCTGAGCCTCAGGTAAGGCTTTCAGCAGGACATCTGTCAATGTCTGTGTCTTTTTCCATATGGATATAATATTATATGAGTGGACCATTTGCACGTAATATCAAAAATTTTAAAATATACTTTAATATTGTAATTAAAATAAAAACATAATTGTTGGTTTTAAAAGAACAGCAACAGCAAAAATAAAATCGGGAGAAAAAACGATGATTAATTTCTTCGTTCAAGACTAGCAATTTATACAGAAAAAAGAAACAACTCTTCCTTACTTGAGATGCCCAAAATCTAAACTATTACAACTGAAAAAAATAAAAACAGAGAAAATAATCTTAAGAAGATTTTGTTTAATCTAAAATCAGGTCTTTTGAAAACACAGATCTTTTTGGAACTAAAATGCCAGTTGTTCATCAATCCTCTTTGACATTTTTTGACAAACACCAATCTTTTATCTGAGAATTTCAAATCTTTCTTTAGGCAAAGCCTTTGTACGCAAATCAGCAAGCTAATCATTAGATGAACAATGAACCAGAATCACTTCATTGGATTGTTGGACTTCACGAATAAAGTGAAATTTGATTTTGATGTGTTTTGTCTTGTCGTGAAACATTGAGTTCTTTGAAATTGACACTGCTGAAAGATTATCACATCTGATTTCAGTTGGATTTTTTTGTTGACAGCCAAGATCCATTAAAAGCTTCCTTAACCAGATAGCTTGATTCACAGCGGAGGCAACAACAATATACTCAGTTTCAGCTGTCGATTGTGCTGTTATTTCTTGCTTTTTCGAGCTCCAAGTGAAGATTCTAGAACCCAAAGTGAAAAGATTCCTAGAAGTGCTTTTAAAATCATCTAGACAGCCTCCCCAATCACTGTTAGAATATCCCAACAGCTTCACATCTTCATTTCCTACACTTTTAAACATAACACCAACGTCTATGGTACCTTTCAAGTACTTGAGTATTTTTTTTGCTGCTGAAAAATGTTTTTCAGATGGAGAGTGCATATATCTAGATAAAATACTCACAGCAAACATAATGTCAGATCTGGTTGCTGTAAGATATAAAAGGCTTCTTATGAGACTTCTAAACAAGCCTTCATCAGCTTTCTTTCCTTCAGTGTCTTTACTTAATTTCTCATCTGTAGATATTGGAGTACTAACAAGCTTACAATCTTCCATGTGAAATTTCTTCAATATATCTGCTGCATATTTTTTCTGGCATATGAAGATTTCATTTCTTGACTGTTCCACTTCCATGCCCAAAAAATACTTCATTACTCCTAGGTTTGTCATTTCAAAAACTTTCTTCATTTCGGCTTTGAAAGATTGGATAAGATCATCATCTTCCCCTGTTATCAACATGTCATCAACGTACAAGGAGACCACTAGGATTTTGCCATCTTCTTTTTTGATGTATAAGGTGGCTTCACTATCACTTCTCTTGAATCCAAGTTGTAATAAATGCCCATCTACTCTACTGTACCAAGCTCTCGGAGCTTGTTTAAGGCCATAAAGTGCCTTCTTCAATATATAAACATAATTTTCTTTTCCAGGAATTACAAAACTATCAGATTGCTCAACATAAATGTTTTCATCAAGAAATCCATTTAAAAATGTAGATTTGACATCAAGTTGATGTATTTACCAATTTTTGAATGCAGCAAAGGCAATAATTAATCTGATAGTGTCGTACCGAACAACCGGTGCGAACATTTCTTGGTAATCGACTCCTTGTTGTTGTGCATATCTCTTCACCACAAGTCTTGCCTTGTGTTTACATATTGATCCATCAGGATTGAGTTTGGTTTTGAAAACCCATTTGACTC
>JAOSBK010019550.1:0-12466 GCA_027568895.1 Erythroxylum shatona | reverse complement strand
TCCAATTAATTACCCAAATCAAAAATTTAACTCCACTAATTCCTCATTTAATTTCATTTAACAAATCAAGTCTCTAAAAAACGTTCGGGGTCCAACATATTCAACTTAATTAAATTAAATTAATAAAAGAAAAATATAATAAAATTAATCTTTATTAATATTTCAAAATAAACAACATAAATCAATATAAATAATAATTAAATTATGTTATTTTCTTTAATTTTTCTTTTATATCAAACTTTTCAACTGAACTTTTTGACTTTCTTTTAAATCATATATGACTTACCACTCTTAGAAGTTGTAGAACATTTTTTTTCTCACCTAGGACTACTTCCTTTTCTCTTTAGGAATGAAATTAGTCTTCTCTTCTTTATCACATAGTTTATCGACGACTCCTTTCTTGTCAAACAAACCTTTATTTCTTATTGGCTCCTTCAATTCCCCCTCATCCTAGTTCCTAACAACTCTTTAAGTACCGAAATTAATGCAACTAGCTTTAACAACATCAAAATTGCTCCCTCCTCAAAGTTTTCTAATTATGAAACCTTTAATTTAACAAACCTTAAATAAGTAGTCCCATAGCATCCCTGCTCTTCTTTCCTCTATCCACTAATAAATATCTCAAGCATTTCAACCTCTCTAATTTAGATATCCCTTAAAGTAGTAGTTCTTATTAAGAGTAGTAGGGATGATAAAAGTAGTTTAGGGAGAGAAACCAGTAATTTTAGCTCTGGAAGCTATAAAGATGTTAGTTTAATAACGTTTAACTATAAGAGCCATAATCCTGTGTCCTATAAGTTTGTTGAAACATTATTTGGGGTCCATAAAAAATCCATGTCTCCTTTTAAAGTGTTATATGAATTTGGTTTTCATGTTTAGGAAAAGGCTTAACCTCTTAAACTTGTTATCAAACTCCATATTTAAAAACTTTGATAAAAACTTCAAAGCAAGCTTATATCCTGATAAATTATGAGGAGTTGAGTTTAAGAATATAAGGGAGAAATTCCAAATCTTTATAAAGATTCACTCATATTTCTAGACAATGGCAAATGCATACGTTACCATATACTTAATGATTCTGGGTTTTATTATGATAATTTTAAGTGTAAATCTTGGCCTCCACTTTATCCTTCAAACTTTTAAATACTAAATGCCATAAGCCCAAGTTCTATCTAATTGCATCCACATTCCTAAATCATGTTGATTTAGGTTAATCATCACCTAAAATATAAGGGAAATATCCTCTTGCCTCATATTATTTAAGTTTATGCACTAATGTAGGCTTGTGGGAATGAAACATAGATGGTATAACATAAGTGCTAGGAGTAGGTGCCAGTTGCTAACAATTTCAAAAGGCATGTACTATTAGAAGTAGAAATTTGTCTTACTATCAAACTATATATTCTTAAGGAACTTTATGGTTATCTTGAGGGGCTTAGATGAGATGTTTCTCTAATAAGATAAGTACAATGCATCTTTGAAGTTACTATTTTAAAAACTATTTAATCGAACCATCTCACTCCCACCTTAAGAGCTTGTACTATACAAACAAAACTTGATTATATAATAAGTTTCTTGTAAAGAAGAGCATTATTATAGATTTCTTTTCTTCATCTCTGTCATTTTTGTTTTTAAAATTTTTACTAATATCATTGTCATTTTCTTGATAACCATGAACATGAACATGTATAAGATATTCGTAAGGACTAAGGCAAACAAGGAGAAAAACTAGTTGGCTTCATTTTTCAAGGATAGGAAGAAGCAGAAGGTGATGGATAATGATGGAGTCAAATCTACCTACTATGTCCACCCTTGCTTCCTAGTCTTCTTATCCTTCTCCTCTTTACTCGCCTTATTAAATGGAGAACATGGTTATCCTCTATGTTCTAAAAAAGCCTATAGGGGAAGAAGAATGCTTATTCCTAAGTTCAACTTGAAAAACATTGAAACCATCTTCGAAAAGGTTGGGCGTATATTTGAGATGGTCCATAAGATGGTCACTCCTAGGGATAGATGAAGCTTAAAGGAGATGCTTTTCAATCATATTATGTGTAGCACCCCACTCCCGCATGACCCGAACCCGACATCGATGGTGATATCCGAGTCCATGCCCTGCAAGGGTGGCATGCTACATCGCTCGGTCAAAACTCAGTATAAATTTAGGTCTATGAAAAAGGCCCCCGTGGTCATTGTATTTACCGGTGATTGTGTATGTTAATTGATTCCCGCATAGTGTATTTTACCCTTCCCATCAGTGATGGGATGTTACATTATTTACTTTCTAAAATAATTTTTTAAAATGTAAGTTTACTTAGATCATCATGTTTTTATTACCTTTTTATAGGCTTAATATTGTTTTTTCGTTCAAATTATCACTTCCATAGTCATAGGTTATGAAAGGGTTTGTAAAAGCTATACAAGCAAGTAATGGAAAGTAGTAAGGCTAAGGATAAAACGATAAGGGCTTGTAACAGTCTCGTAGTATTCATGAAGAAGGAGGTCATTAAAGAACAATGGTTTAAACATATTGATAATCTAGATAGGGAGATAGTAGCTTTGAAGAATAAGAACATAAGCTTAAAATTTATTAGTGTTAGGTTGCATTTAGAGGTGTAAAGGCTTTAGGGTAATGACTTTAAGTTTGACATCATCTATCATTATCATAGTTCCAAGTCTTTTAAGGATTAGAACTGCAATAACCACAATAGTGTAATGATTATATGTTTTGAGGCCTAAAGGAAGGTTATAAAGAAAAAGCTTATAGATTTGTCTTTTATAAACTAAGAAATATTAGCAAAGATTTGAAATTTGGTATTGATGCACACATGATAGGCTTGCTAGCTATATTTTTTAATGTTTATGTTGGCATTGATAATGAATTAATAGTTTAAATTACACATTGATGTTGAATATTTTTATGTTCATAGTTCTTTTCTTATACTTGAGAATGAACATTAATGGTATTGTTGTATTAATGTAAGTAATAGAGGTAATGATATTCAATTCTAGTTATGGAGAGGAAGAGTTAAAAATTTAATAAATGCATCTAATTATGGTGAGGATGTAGATATTCCAGAATGAGTTGAGCTAGTAGACTAAATAGTTGATAAATGCTTTTTAGGGGGAAGCACTATCTTTAAAACCCCTAAAGAATTGCAAGATCTTATAAAAACCAACTCATTGAACAACTACTAGTGGGGCAATACAAGACCAAACCTACAAAGAATTGGGATCCATAATGATGATATGGTAGTAACATTAAAAGCCAAGCTAGAGACTCTAAATAGCAAAACTTAAAATTAATCCTTTCTGTTTACATCTAGTAAGAACTGTTATTACTTCTTTTTAAATAATCTTCTTTATCTTTGTTAGAAAATATAATAATATCATCTATACATACTAGTGTAAAGTCTTCTAACCCTTCTAAATTATTGTCCATAAATCTTTGATAAATACTTAGGGCTTGTTTTAATCCAAAAGGTAGTACATTCCATTGATGATGTTTTTGTGGTGGACAAGTAAAAATGGTTTGAATTTTTGTGTAATCTTAATTGCCAATAACCTGATTTTACATCTAATATAGTAACCTAATGATGTCCTTTTAGTTCACTAATAATACAATCCTTTCTGGGTAATTTATATGCATCGCTTATAATAGCTTTATTTAATTCTTTACAATTAATTACCATTCTTCGTTTTTCCTCTTTTTTGTTCGAAATGATTCTTACATAAAAGGCTGGAGCTGAATATTTACTTGTTCTTGGTGAAATTAATTATTTTTGTAATAGATTGGAACATTCATTAATAAATTCTTGTACATCCTATTGTGTATATGGTATATTATTTTTAATATTAACTTCTTGTATTGGATCTTTTAATTTATTATATTTTGTTTGCTTGCTTTTTTTATGATAGGTAGAAAATTCACGTCCATATTGTTGAGGAACCTCTGAATATTTAGAACATCACAATTGAATATCTCTATGTCGTAATTTTTTAATGTAATTTTGCTTCTAAACATTTTTGTGATAATACTTCTTTTGTTATTGAAATAGCACAACCTAAGTTATAAGCTACTGATTTAGCATTTTGTTTTAAACTCAGTTTGGCAACTAAACTAATGTCAGTAGTAAGTTCTAACATTTATGGTGGAGGACATCTTAATTATGAATCTCAAGAAACTTGTACTCAGGGGTAGCAATATAAGCATGTTGATTTTGATACGAGCTAATCTTAAAATAACCCTTATAGCAATACAAACAATTTGAGAAATAGGAACCATCCAAATTTCTAATGGATCAACTAAAGACAATAAAGACAAATACCTCCAATACTATTTCAACAACAACAACAAAAGAAGCCTATCTTGACGATCTTATAATGAAAATTTTTAATAGAACTAAAGCTCACTTCCAAGAAACTAATTCAATGCTTTAAACTTAGTAAGCCTCCATGTAAGAGGCAATAAAGTACTGTACATAGCAACATTAAGCCTAACTTGATAGAACAAGTGAATGCAAGTATTGTAGGGAGTGCAAAAAAAAACAATTAGAAAGTAATTTGCCTTTAGTTGAATATCTATTATAGATGCCATGATACAAAGATCTCCTTTAAAACAAAAAGAAACTCAAGGAAATGTTGATAGTGAACCTGAGTGGAAAGTGCTCCGAAATCCTCCAGAATAAGCAACCTTAGAAGATAAAAGACCCAAAGAGTTTTACCATCCATTTCAAAGTTGGTAGTTTATCTATTAATAATGCATTAGCAAATTTAGGAGCTATAATTAATCTAATACCTTATTTTTTTGTTTAATAATTAGGATTGGGTGATCCCAGCCCAATTAGGATAAGCCTTCAGTTTATAATAAATCAATAAAGTATCTTAAGGGTATAATATAGGATGTGTTGGTTAGATTGGTAAATTTACTTTTCATTAGACTGTGATTTTAGGTATGGAGGAACATATATATGTGCCATTAATCTTAAAACGACCCTCTCTTGCTACTTCTAAGGTTTTGATAGATGCACATGATGGGAAGTTGATCCTAGGTATTATGAATGAAGAAATAGAATTTACGAGATCCAAAAATATAAATCATATTATTAATAATCATGATGCTTGCCTCTATTTTAATGTGATTAACACTAAAATGTCTTATATTACATAAGAAGCAATCATACAAGATGTCATACAGATATATGTCATACAAGAAAAAAGAAAGAGAGAAGGATAACCTCATTTTAAAGAACTATATGACACACTAGAAGGCTAATGAACTTGCAAGAAAGAAGAAGAAGATTGAGGTTATTAACAAAAATGAAAAGGGTAACATCATCCATAAAACTAAGGAATCATTAGGGAAAATTTTGAGTAAGAAGTCTAACTAAATGATTTATAGTGCTTATTTAGAGGTGACCTAATGTATATTTGTTTTTAATGTTTTGAGTTAAGTTACTTACAGAGTTTAAGTTCTTTTTTTCAATAGTTCTAGGATATTGCTTAATGTTATTCCCATGATCTGATATTTATTTTATTGAATCTTAATTTACTTCTTATGGATGAGGTCTTAGGATTAGTAAAATGTGATTTTGTAGGTTAGCACAATATTAACATGCCTATAATTCCTTATCGTGTTTCTCAACACAACAACACATCACCATAGCTACTCCTATGTTAACCTGCATCAATTTACATTTGATTAATAGATTTGAACATGGCCTAAACATAGCCCCACGTATCATTTATGTAGGAGAACACTTAGGCTTGTCCACCCTATATCCCCATTGCATAAAGAAGCAATAGGTACTTTATTTGAACATGGGACTAACATAGTACTGTGCAGTTCCTATATTCACCTCCAATTATGGGTATGTGAAACATGCCGCGGAACACCCCTATGTTGACTAGGTAATATTATTTAAATTCTTTCATATATAACATAGGAACAATATGGTGCCATGTTAAGTTCAAGTTTAGATAATATACAGAAGCTGAGAGCATCGATTTTGAAAATAGTCATAACAAAGTCCCATGTCCCTACTGTATTAGTCAACATGTCACCATGCAGAGGTTATGTCCTTCTAAGTGTGAAAATGAATTTTAAAAATTTCTAATATAGCCATAACATGGTACCATATTCTTATTGTGTTCATTTAATATAGCTTCTGTTTCTTTATTTTTGATTTAGTGTATAGACATAGTGTTGTGTCATATCCATTTGTAACTTGTGTTTTAAGAACACAAAATCATGTTTTTCTCATCTTACCCTTGTATATCAAACATGCTTGCAAGTCACACCTTTGTGGATCCAATGCTCTATTTAACACATACTTAATATACTAAAGATTGTGAATACAACCTAAACACAATATTATGTACAACCTATATTCACTTGAGATTTAATGCAGCAAACTCATGTCTATGACAAATTGCTTCCACTCTTCCTCCAATTTTCTCCCAAATCAAACCTTCCTATTGCACCTTCTAGTGATTTTTACCTTACCCAAGCTAGTTTATACTTGATTTTACCCATTAATCAATAAGATTTGGAGATCCAATATAATGTTCTTTGCAAAAAAGAAAACCCAAAATTTTCTAAAGTTAGGTTTTGTATAATTATTACATCTTTTTCTTCTACACTTACATGAATTTTAGGTATTTCTATCCCCTAACATTTCCTATTAATATTAATAGGAATTATGGATTATTTGGAGATAATGTTTATGACTTATAGTTTATAATGGATGAACGTCCACATTACAAAAAATTAGGGATTAGTGGGGTTAGGATTGGATGAATCATTAATTGGGTTCATGTTTTGATGCTACATTTAAGTTGGTTATAGATGAAAATAAATTAATGGTGCATTGTTTTAGGCATGACATAGTGTTTATTTAATCATTGTGTTGGGTTATCATGTTCTTGAGGATAGGCTTGTCCATGAATTGAAATTGATGTCAATAGCCCTGTTTTACACATGTGTGCGTGTTTGTGTATGTGTGGGTGGATGGTTGGGTATGTTAATTTGGTTTCCAAAATGACATAATGGAATGATTAGTTTGGGTCATATATCAGTACGAAATGAGCATAAATATGGGAAGTGATATATCACCATGTTAATGCATTTTTAGAGGTTCATATATTTCATTAATAGTTTCCAAAGGGGAAATTTAAACAATTTCATTTTTTTACATTGTAATTTGATATGTCTAAATATATAGAGTCTGGTGTTGCATCTCATTCATAGGTAATGCAATTGAGAGCTAATTTGTTAATGTTTTAGGTCATTTGATCATTACTCGATAAGCAACATCGATAGCTCAGCCTAGGTAAAAGAAGGACTAGTTTATTAAGAGTTAGTACTGGAGTTTATGTGTAAATTCCAATTGAACGAGAACAAGACCAATTAGGATGATGATTTAGTGATTCAATTCTACTAGAAGGCGTGCTTGACCAGTTTAGTTATAATTAGTTTGGTATTCACGTCAGACTCTATTTCAAGGATCACGCCTGTAGCTTGCATCCTAGCCAGACATAACTTGATTGGGACTACTGAAGGTCTATACTAGAAATTGTTACAATGATACGGTCTCGGTATGACCTTATTATCTAATATAATCTAAAGAATTCGCCTTTTATTTTGCATCAATAAGAAATGTGAACAAGCTACTTGTTCACTTTTTGTGTGCTCAGCAAGATAATATAATTGTATTCTCCTGTTAAGATTTATTATTCCTCTAATACATGTGCCATTGGGTGCGAACACATCTAGGGCATACATTTATTCAGCTTATCTATGGTGCTTTTATCAATTCAACTTTGGTGTGATTAGAAGTGGGTTAACTATCATGCAGTTGGCAAGGAGATAGCGAGTGCTAAAGGTTAAGTGTTAGCTGATGGTTGTGTGCACTCTTATTCCACTTACCATAGATATCTTACAGGCGATAAGGAAGGTAAACCTCTGGGTTAAGGCATAGGACCAACCCTTTACACTTATTGACACTCCACTGCACGTAATGGAAGATGCCTAGCCAAAGAGAGAGAAAGTTAAGAGTGACGAGTAGAAGAGAGTAGAACACCACCCTAGGATTCGAGCCCCTTATTAGCCCTCCACTACCCACTTTAACATACATGGAGCATTACATACACTATATTGGTGATATGCTAACAAGGTTGGTGTAGCATTTAGTTGTCAAGGTCCTCCCACCATTAGTTCACCGTTTGAGCCTGCATAAGGAGAGCTCACACCCTAAACAGGATATAGAGAATCAAAACGAGATAACACCAGTGGAGCCATCACCTAAAGAGGACACCAAGGATCTTGCAGTGGTTATGAAGCAAGGAGGGATCGAGCCTATAGCTGCCACATCAAAGCCTGAGAGCAAGGATCAGGGGGAGACTGAGACAACTACCATAGAGTCAAGAGTCATCCCCTGAGAGGTTTCGTAAAAATGGTTTTTGTGGAAAATGTCATTGATCTTTGGGCAGTAGTCCTATATATATTGTTGTCGTTTCCCTCATCCCAAGACTGATTTGTTCAAATTTATCTTGTATTTATTTTCTTTTGTTGTTATTTTGTCAAATTTCTTGATTGTGTTCGAAAGGATTTTAATGAAAAAACAACTTAGCCAAAATTTGGCAAGCTTTAGATCTATTTATATTATGTCATCAATAATGAGCGTGATTGTTTTCGTGTTTTTGAAGTATTTAGGCAAATAGCCATGAGTTTTAATGAATAAGTTGAATTGAATTTTGTTCTTGAGTTTGTAGAATGGATATTTGATTTATGAAACTTGGTATATAACTTGTATATATATCTAGTAGATGTGACATCTTTTAAGCATTTTCATTACTATATATATATTAAATAATTTTAATTATTAAGCGTTAAATAATTTCACTCCTTTAACTTCATACTTAAAAAAACATGAAGTTAAAGAGTGTTGTTAGTTACCGTTTAAGAAAGTTACCTATTTGATAACTAAGAGTATTTATGATAAAGTAGACACTCTTGCCTAAAAAAGCAAAGTGACCTGAAAAACCAAATGAACTTTCAAAGAGGCTTTTGAATTCTCTTGTGTTGTTTAAACTTAATGTTTTATGTTATTCCAATAAGGGGTATGAATAAGTTAGAGAGTTGAAACATTTTTCCTACATATGCTTATTTTATATATGGAGTTGAATTTTATCAATTAAGTTGAAGTTGGAAGAAGTGTGAAGTGAATTAAGCTAGTTTATAGATTGATACAAGTAGTTAAGTGCTTAAAAATTTGATGACCTTTGAAATTAAATGAGTGGTGGAGAATCTTAACCAACATATTTGATTTGTTTAATTCTTTTCTAGAATTGTCTCCTATTTTAGTTAGAAAAATGAAATTATTTTTCTTGAGGACAAACAAATGCTTAAATGTGAGAGAATTTGATATGTGATAGACAAATTTTATTTTTATTATAATTTTGTTAGCATTGTACTTATATTTAGGTATTTTTATTGGATTTGGTACTTAAAATAATTTATATTTTATTTTAGATTTTATTTCAACATCTCAAAAGAAAAGGAATGAATTTGGAGAAAATTTGAGTCAATTTGGAGCAACTTTGGCAGATTTGGAGAGAGGGCTTAAAACATGGAATAACATGATAATGTGAGACTAGCTATATTCAAACATACCCCATCTTGTTTCTTAAGAAGATTTTTACCTAAGAAATGTGGTATTAATATGATCTAGTGTTCATGCCATGTTTAAAGTAGAGGCATCCTATTTCTCCAAGTGCATATGACATGCCCCGTGCTTAGTCCATATTTACCACCACGGTGGTTACATAGACTTGTACTCATCCCCGTATTGGCGGCGACTCATTACATACAAATTTTAGAAAGATATGTGAAGCAACATGGAGCCAAACATTATCTCATGTTAGGGTCATGCTTGATAGAAAATTTAAGATTCACATATTTTTGAAGCGAGGTGATTAAAACCATAAAAGAGCTTCAGCGAGCAGATTAGTTTTAGAGAAAATAATCCATTATGATCTAATTAAAGTGTTGTATTTTCTTTAACGGCCACGACATAAACTTGAAGAGTTGTGTTTCGTTTGGGAGCAGTTGAGAATTCAAAAGTGATAACGATATAACGATGATAATAATCATAAAATCGGAGTCTCCCAATATATCAATTCCTCTCACAGATTAGCCATCGGTGTTTTGCAAAATTTAAGGTGTGATTTTTACGGTGACTCTAGTAGCCACTAAGGAGACAGTGTTCGTGAGACTGGTGTTCGTGAGATTGGGATCACGTGGGCAGAAGACAACATAAATATTAATTCGCTTCCGCATTAAGGTTAGTGATCTAACCGGATTTAATCCTACAATGGTATCAGAGCCAGGTTATGTTTTATCTTCTGCCTCGTTTTTCTATTAACAATTAGTTTGTTAATTGAATTAAGATTATGTAATCAAGAATATGATCCGTTAATTAAAAAAAAACATGAATTGTTTCTGATACAATCGCATGACAAGTTTATGGAGTCAGATTATTTACATTAGAAGAACTATTCAAACATACCTAACTCCATCTGAAGCGTTTTTCTACCGATTGTGAAAAGTGTTGGCTCCGTAAGACACCGTCGGTCATTTCTTCTGCCGATCTACGCGATACATCAGAAATCGCCATGGAAACAACCACTCATGGCCACGCGTGTGAGTCACGCACAACCTGTTGAGTGGCGCTGACGGCGTCGTGGACATTGTTCACATCTTTTTCCACCGATCTATGCGATGATGGTTTTAAATCGAAAGACTTGTGACCACTCTTGTGTGGAGTGATGTCTTTTGGGGTCGAGATTGCTGGCTGGGCATCGATCTGCTTTTCTCCTTGACTGGCAGCGGCAACGCAGATAGATGGGGGAGGGTGGAGTGAAAGAAAAAAAATCCTTTGGTTTTGTTGCAGAACCTAGAGCTTTGTTTAAGAGGAAGATGAAACGATGACGATGATTCTTTTAAAGGCTTTAAAAGGGTTTTGTTTCTTTAAAGACAAGAGACAGGCTTTAAAGGTTTTAAATAAAAGTAGGCTGCGCCTGAGGAATACATTAAATGCTAGAGATAGGTCTTTGTCAGTGTGTGCTTTTATATGTATATGTGTACACGTTTTGAAGAGATAAAGATAAGTTTTAAATAAAAGCAACGTGAGCAGTACTCCTAAAGCCATGGTCATGATTTATATATATATATTTGTATATATATTTATGGCATAAAAAATTAACCTTGTATACGGTTTTTCTTTCAATCCTAAAGCCATGGTCATGTGTGACTTTTATATATATATTTGTATATATATTTATGGTATAGAAATTAACTTTGTGGTTTAAAAGGTTAATTTTAAAATTTGGTAAATTTGTTTTTGCTAAATTAATTTGATGTGAAATATTTTTAAATGGTATGTCCATTTATTCATTTATTTAATTTTCACTTCAAATTATGTAAATTATTATTATTATTATTTTTACATTCATTTAATCCATTAATGATATGTGAATGTGTTTTACATAAAATGAATTATTTTTGTTGTATAAATTTGTTTTATGTAAAATAACAATAATAATAATATCTTTTGCTTTCATAACAATTGGTTATGTTAATTGGTTTAACACATGATATGTATCTATGTGAATATATATTTGGAATATGTTTCATGTGAATAATTATAAATTATAAAATTTTCTAATTTATGTCATAAGTGATGATTATGAGCTTAGCAAAATTTTCGATCTTATGATATGGATGGTGATTTTTTTTATAATTTAATTATTCGTATATGTGCCCTAATGTCCTCGTTTTTTTTTATATATATATACTTCAAGATATGGCAACGAAAAGTATGGTTGGTGATTTGTCCACCAACGAGAAGCTGGATGGCACTAATTACGACATCTGGCATAGGAAGGTTCAGTATCTTCTTAATGAGCGTGAGGTTTTGGAAACCTTGACCAATGACATGACTGAGCCTAAAGAGACTATTGATATTGATAACGACCAATATCAAATAAATCTGACCGCATACAAGGAATGGTCCAAACGGGATCGTAAGGCACGCTATACTATGTTGTATTGCATGCATGATGATCTCATTGGAGAATTTGAGTCCTGCAAAACTGCTAAAGAAATGTGGGAAAAGCTCAAGATCACGTACGGTCAAACATCCGCTACAAGGCTTCGTACCTTGCATTTAAAGTGGATGCAATATGAGATTGACTCAAGCCGTACTATAGCCGAGCATCTCCGCACTTTGAGTGCGATGGCCCGGGATCTAAAAGCTGGTGGGCGTGAGATTTCTGAAGAAGAACAGGTTCTTAATGTGATTCGTTCCATTCCAAGCAAACCTGATCATTGGGCTAATTTTAAGCTCTTGATGACTCATAGTGAGAACATCAAAACCTTCTCAGAAATTTCAAGGCACCTCGAAATGGA
>JAOSBK010019450.1:0-12475 GCA_027568895.1 Erythroxylum shatona | reverse complement strand
CTCAATAACAATCACATTAATTGATACCGGAAAATGTCATGAATGCATGTACAGTCATTTTCATGTACAAAAAAATTCACTATTCATGTGTATGAATATGCTATATTATGGATGAGCATGAAATGCTTTTCTAAGCTCTCTTTGGTCACTCATATTTACAATTCTAACCTTCCCGCAAGTAATGGGATGTTACACACCACATATTTAGGTTATCTAACCTAAGTTATGATGTTCCTAACGATTCAATATCATTAGTAGCTACTAATGAATATTAAGTATAATAATTGGGGATTATATTCATCATTCTAGCATTAGGTTTGTAATAAAATAATCAAAATAACTTATCAAGATCATCTTTACAAAACTTGATTCAATCAACATAAACAACAATGATAATCCAAAAAGAGAGATCCAACATTAACTAGATGAGATAAGCTTAACCATGATTTAGGCAACGATTTTACCTTCAAACTGGTGCTAGGATGTTAGCCTTCCATCTTCTCCATTAATCTCTAAGAATCAGCCTCTGTAGCTTCATTCTTGTTGAAAAAAAGAAGAAAAATTGATGAAGAAGATGTTGTCCACATTGCTCTCCCTGGAATAGTTGTCTCGGTTGTCCCTTTTTGTCTTATAACATGTTCATCTTCAAGAAGAATGATAATTGTCTCCTTTTTTCATCTTGGAAATTGAAGATGAAATGATGGTAAAGCTATTGTCTGTAGTTATCCCCTTTATTCCCTTCTCTCTCAGTTATTCTCCTTGTCCTTGTCGTCACACCTTCCTTACATATTCCAAAATCTAGGTTAAATGGAATGAGACAGGAGTCCTTCTCTTGGCAACATGAGGTGTCACCTACATTTGTGATATAAGTAACATTTTAATTATTTCAGCCGTGAGACAATTCTCAGGACTGTAAATTTTTAAACCAAAATGTTATAGTTGTGAGACAATGCTCATAGCTATAACATTTTAATTAAAATGTTACACAAGCCTCCACTTTAATGTTCTATTTTGTCTTTTTTTCTTTTTCTTGCTCTGTGAAGACAATAAAGTATGAACATTGAGAAGATGGTTCAAATAGTATGCTTTCAGGTCACTTTATCTCCTTCACTTTCGAAATGTACCTAAAATCAAATATGAGCTAAAGTGAGTGTCCTAAGCATTTTAAGGCATTAATCACTAAGTGTAATGGATTAAATGTGTCAACATTTAAGCACATATCAAGTCCCCCCACACTTAGCTTTTGACCATCATCAGGCAAATCATCAAAATAAAATTCACAAACCAAATCTCTTACTCATTTTCCATATTTCCTAAAAATAGATGATCATATGTAAAGATGAATGACTTTCAAAAACCATAATAATAGCTCAAAATTCAAAGCTTCTACTCATAATTAATCAACATTCATTATCTTTAGAAACTGAGCAATCCAGAGGTAGACTTGGAAAATATGTTTAAATAAGATAGATTCACAGGTGCACTCAAATACTATTTGCAATCAAGGCATTCCATAACTTTGCAAATCATTTCATTTCTCCACCACTAAGGGTCACATACAAAATCGTGAATCAAAGGACATTTTAGGGTTGTAATATGGGCAAGGACTAAGGTGAGATGTATTTGGGCAATGTAATGTAAAAGCCATCAAAGTTAGTGAAACATGAAAAATACTCAATATAACATCAAGCGTAAAAACCAACATTCTCTCACACTTGTGTACATCAACTATAATGAATGCAAAAAGTATGTTTCCTAGCTTAAATTCAAGCTCACACCATAAACCACATCAAGCATATATCACTCAAAAAAGTTGATAATAAATAAGACTTTGTAACCGTAGGGAGTGATCCTTAAGAACTACAACTCCCTCATTCACGCTATACTTAAGTAACCCTTTCATTACAACCTTAAGAGAAAAGACTAATAATAACTTTGTGAAAGATATGCATTTCCTCTTTGATACTTTTATTTAAAATTTTTTCTTTTTATTTTATTTTCTTTTGTCTTTCTCTTTTTTTTAATATACATAAATTAAAAGAAGCTACACTAATAATGGGATTCATAACATGACATTTTAATAACTATAACCAACCTACATATATACACGCCCCTACACTTAGACTTTTGTACATCTATAATCATCAATAATCAACAAATGCTCCACCAGCTTTATGACTTGGGTAGGACATTTGATTATGTTTAATAGCATGTAATGCGGTTAATACAAAAGGAAAGGCTAATAAAGCTCAAAGGGGCTTAACAAAGGAAAATTCATATTAGTGGGTAGGCTATTTGGCTAATGTAGCTTGTAAAAACAAATAAAAATCATAGGTTATGACCTCAATTATCTAATTATAAGTGTTTATAAAAAGCTAAGAAATTGATTCTCTATATATATGCTTATAGAAAATTTCAAAAATTTTAAATTTTAAAATAATGAACAAATTGAGTGAAGGTCAAATTGTTGAGTAGTAGGTTCTGTAATTTTCTAAAATGGAGCTAACCTAATTGTTTTAAAAAATACAAACTGAAAAAGTTGATCAACGAAAAGCCTGAACACTTATCAAATGGGTTTTAGAATCAAGAGTTATGTTAATTGAGTGGTATTTGATCGATAAACTAAGCGTGAAAGAAATTTGAAGTTTTTTAAAAAGCTGTGATAGTCAATAAATTAAGTTAAACTAATAATTATCAATAATGATTGATTTTTAGTACATTAAATGTTTAGCTTCAAAACAATTTAAAAACTAAGATACATCAAATTTGAAATCTTTCTTATTTTAAGAAGAGTAATATCGAATTTAATGATATTTTAACTAAAATTTATTAAGATGATTACAAAAGAAAAAATGCTTGCTTGTATTTAGTTTAGAGATTTAATATCTCTTTCTCCTCTTACAAATTGGTGTGTTCTTTTCATGAATTAAATTAGAGAAGGTTATTGATAGTAAATTAAGTGTAATAAACCTAGAAGAAGATTATTTTAAAATTTTCTTTTAACTAATTGAAGAATTGAAAAAGTCATAATTAAAATTTATGTGAGTGACTTCGAGAATATAGTAGGTTTTGGAGGACTAAGTCATTTTTCTTTTAACTTTCTTCTCTTACTATAAATTGGATGATTATTTTTTTTTAACTTTCGTCACTAACTCTTTTACTTATTTAATACAGTGTTATTTTTAGATTATAACTTTGATCATAACATCATAATAGCATCTTATTTTATGATAAATAAAGTTATGATAAATTAAAATTTTTGTTTTGTTAAAACAATTTTTTAATGCTTAAAAAACTAATTCACCCTTTTTTTGTGCCACAAGAATTATAATTGATGCTATAATGAGTATACATAAGTATATAGAATATATAATGACATTTGAATAAAGAACATGAAATATATAGGAGGTTCATTTAATTATGAAAGGTAAAATATTAGTAAGAGCTCTATTTCTTAGTAGAATTGGTTATTTGTATTATAAAACTGGAATAAAGTTCTTAAAGTTAAACAGGTGAAACCTATGAAAACATATAGAACATATTCTTTTTACATCTATAAAAACAATAGACAAAGATAAAACTTCTATTAAGGTCTTAAAGAAGAAGATTGAATAGCAAGCTAATCATTAAAAAAAATCTAGCCTTAAATAGCTATTAACATCATGTTTGCACTTGAAGAGGAGAAACATATACATAATCAAAAGAATAATAGGCTTAAAATAAAGAAGGAAAAAATTATCACCTAATATGGCCAGAATATTGAATCTTATTCTCATATTAGTGTCAAGTGTTGATTGGAGATGGTCTTCTATATTCTCTTAATGAAACTTTTGTATAATGGAAAGTTCAATATTAAAGATTACTCTAACGAGGACACTGTGATGCTTAAATTAGTAAAAAAGTATAAAGTTTATGTGTTTAGTTGCATTTAAAATATGAAATGTTATTGTATAGAATTTGAATCTTGTGGCTTATCTGGTACATAGGTAGTACTTATATGTGCTTCACTTTTCTGGGAATTTTATATGTCAACATAAATGAAATGATAAGATGTAGTTGTTAGATAAAAGGCTAAAGCATACAAAGGAAAAAAAATAGAGAAAAGTTGAACACATTTATTCACTTAAGCTTGTAACTATTTATGGAGTTTTCACATAAACTGAATATCCAAAAAAAGAAGCTACTAATGTTACTCCAACAAAATACTCCCCCTTGATTCAAAATCACATACACCTAGTTGCTGTCGAAAATAAACATGTTTGTGTTGAGACAAAGACTTAGTAAATAAGTCAATAACTATCACTTTTATTGCAGAACTCTAGCTTGATTTCTTCATTTGCTACTATCTTGCAAATGAAATGATGTCAGATGTCAATATGTTTTATTTTGTTATTAAAGGCTGGATTTTATGTCATTGCAATTGTAGCTTTATTATCAAAAAAAAAAATAGTTACAGTAGATTATTCTTGACCTAAATTAGCAAGTATTCTTCTAAACCACACCACTTGACATGGAGCAATATATTAATCCTTTGGAGATGACAATACAATAATTTCTTGCTTCCTTGAACTTCATAAGGTAGCTCCTAACCCCAAGTAAAAAATATAGCCTAAAATGCTTCTTTTATCAACCAAAGACCATGCCTAATCATTGTTAGAGAAACCAAATAATTTGAAACTTGATACTTTAAAGTACCAAATCCCAAAGTTAGATGTTCTAGCAACATATCTCAAAACTCTCTTAGCTACCTAAGAATGATGTTGTGTTGGATTATGAATGAGCCTAGATAAAACAGTAACAGAAAATGCAATTTTAGGACATATGTGAGTCAAATAATTCAATCCACTAATCAATTTTTGAAAATTGGTTAGATCAGCCTTTTCTGTGGCAATTTTAGGACGTGTGCGAGACCTTGTTGCTATTTAACATATTAAACATTTTGAGCAATTTTTTGTCATAATTTTGTTGAGAATTGAAATTCCATTGACAACTTGTTGCACCTCTAGCTCGAGAAAGCAGTGCATCAAACCCAAATTTGTCATCTCAAATTTCTTCATCATTAAAGACTTAAAATTCTTGAGCAAAGATTCAGATGACCCAAGATAAATCAAGTCATCAACATAAAGGTAGAGAACAACAAAAATAAAATTTCCCTTCCTTTTTCAAATATAAAGTGGGTTTACTGTCTTTTCTTTTAAATCCACATTCAACAAAATAGCTATCAATCTTGCTATAGTATGCTTGCAGAGCTTGCTTAAGCCCATAAAGAGTTTTCCTTAACATAAAGATAGTATTTTCATGACCTTTTAAAACAAAGTCTTTAGGTTGAGAAATATAAAATTCTTTTCCAATTCACGATTTAAAAAAGCATACTTCACATTAAATTAAAACACAAAAACAGATAAATGAGCTTTTAAAAGCGCAAAAATCTTATAGCTTCAAGATGAGCAATTAGTGAGAAGTTTTCTTCAAAATTAATGCCCTTTATTGAACATACCCTTTTACTACAAGTCGTGCCTTATACTTTTATATATTTCCATGAGGATAATACTTAGTTTAAACACCAATTTGAGCCTAATTTCTTGTATTCCTTCAGGTAAATATACCAATTCCAAAGTTTGATTTTTCTGAATTGCTGCCATCTCTTCATCCATGGCTTTGCACTGTTCTTCTTTTTTGTTGCCTCCTTATAACATATTGGATTTGCAACACACAAAACAAAAGCATTTGATTCATAAATTTCCTTCAAGGATTTAAATTTCCTTGGATGAGTTACATTTGTTAAAGATGAATTTATACTTTTATGACATGATGAGCTACTATTTATAGGAGATGATAATCGATTTTCTTGTTGTAAAGGTATCACCCACATTATTGATTAGGACTGGAGCCTTTTCATTTACTTAGGTAATGCTCCACTTCCATATTAAATCTTCATTGAATTCTACATTTCTATTAACTACAATTTTTTCACTTACAGGATTATACAACGTATATGCTTTAGATTGAGGACAATAACCAATAAAAATGCACTTTTTAGAGTTTTCATCAAGTTTATTGTGGGATTGAGAATTAACTGAAACATAGGCAACATATCCATAAATTTTTAAGTGACAAACATAGGGCTTCATACTTTCCATGCTTCATATAGTATTTTATTCATAACAAACTTTATAGGAGAAATATTTAAAAGATATACAGTCATTTCAATTGCTTCAGTATAAAGGAAGTAGGAAGATCTTTGGCTTTTATTAAACTTCTAGCCATCTTTACCACTACTTGATTTTTCCTCTCAGCAACACCATTTTTCTCTGATGTGTATGATGTAGTAAACTCCTTACAAATACCGCAGTCTTCATAGAATTTATTGAATTTAGTATATGGAAACTCACCTCCTCTGTCAATTTGAAGGCACTTTATATTGCCACTAACTTCATTTTCTTAAAGTGGGCAAGAGTTTTAGATTTTGTCTTTAAAAAATAGACCTAATTCATTCAAATGTAATCATCAATAATGAAAAAAATTAATTTATACTAAAAGATTTGTATTCATGGGTCTATACAAATCAATATGCACTAACTAAAGACAAAAATTATCTCTAATAGATTTTCCAACTGGAAAAGACTTTCTACTTTACTTACCCAAAATGCATCTTGCACAAAACTCAAAAGATTCAACTGTATCCAACCCAATAACGATATTCTTTTGACATAAACTTCAATCCATTTTCATTCAAATGCCTATATCATAAATGCATAATTTAGACTTATCAATTTTACTAACAATAAAGGTAGAATTATGCAACAGAGAGACATCAAGTGGGAATATATTGTTACTCGTCTTTCGAATAGTGACAATTATACAACATATCAATAATTGTACATCCACCATCATCAAACACAAATTTAGAACTACTATCTATCAATTGTCCAATGCTCAATAAATTATATTTCAAACCGGGAACAAACTGTACATCAGACAAAAGTGGAGTTTTACCATTTGTCTTAGTGGTAACTGTGCATCTCCCTTCAATATGATACACATTGTTATCACCCAGTTGCACTCTTGACTTTTTCATGTCATCAAACTTTTTAAATGATGATTTGTCTCTTGTCAGGTGATTAGAATAAGCACTATCCATAAACCAAATATCATCAATATAATTTTTATATGAATGAGCCATAAATAACATACTTTCCTCTTCTTCATTGATAATATTGGCAATAACCATTTAATCAAATTTAGGAGTGAGACTACATAATATTTTTGAAACCATAGTATAATTAGAAATTTGTTGACCATATGACCTCATTTGAGAAACGATAACAGAAGCTTTAGATAGATAAGTTTGAATTGATTCAAAATGACCCATTTGAAGTGTTTTAAAGGACTTACGGAGTGATTGAAGCTTTAACGTAATTACATTTTGGATCCTTGTGTTAGAGAAGTGCTTTAAAGGCAATCTCCTTTAGCACTTATTGTACAAATCTTTACGATTAATAAAAAGGCATTTTTGTTAATTTGATGTTCATGTTCTTTTTGAATTGATAATGGTCTTAAATCAAATTAATGAAGTCCTTGATACATTACATAGCATGAAGGAAATCATAATGAGATCATGATAATGAGATTCCTATCATATGTAACTATGTTAGTATCTAAACTATCCCTAGTAACGGGATTAATGAGATGGGATATTATTAATCCAAATAGACTAACAAATGTTATGCTCCTTGATTGGATCAAGCAGTGGATCTCATAAACTTTAATAATAAGTTGTTTAGAGTTAACATATGGATGTTTACTAAGAGTAGTAAGTACATTGGCTGACTTGCCATGAGACAATCATATGGAAAATCTATTATGGTGTCAATGATAGTCTTATCATAGCAATGGTGTAAATATCCTTAAACTTGAGGTGCTTAAGCATATCTTGGCTACTGATCCTTACTTTGACTCCATTCCTTATTGTCTCTCAGAGGTTACTCATAAGACGGTGATTGGGTATAGCTTAAGGTATTCGAAGGTAATTAAGTAGCCAATAAAGGATTCACCAGTCCTAATAGAAGGAGGTGATACTTACGGCCTCTTGTCAGGGTCATTACTCGAGAATCTCTGGCCATAGTGGAAATGTCATGAAGATAGTCTTCAGTGACATATCCAATTGAGAAATGAGCCTTGGGGACAAAAAATAACATCACTTGGGTTAGATGTTACGTTGTTAGTCTAGTGGGAGTTGAGACTTTAATTATGCTATGAACCAATTTGGGTATAAATGGTGAAAGGACGAATTGCATGGGAACATTGTCTATGGAAGGTTTATAGTCAAACCACTAACTTTGTGATCAAATATGGGTCATGATGTGTTGTTAGATACCGCTCATGACTTAGTTGAATTAAGTGTCAATTTAAGTAGCCAACATTTCTAAGAACATAATGGGTCACACGCATTGGAGATGCAAATAATGAGTAAAATGGTTTTGGATAGTGATCCAAGATATCAGAGAATATTTCGGGATTGTAACGCGATATGGTCACGGTAAGAAACATTACAAATGAATGAAAGAAAGCAAGTGTTACATGGCTACCAGATTCTAAAATTTTAATGTAAACATATATTATTTTAACAAATTTTCAAACTGTAATCATATTTGGTCGATTTTGAAGAAATGGATGGATCTGTTTTGTTTGATAACTTTGTATGTTTATGTTTCGGTTCAATAATCTTAACAAATATTTTTACTTGATAAAAAATATGTTATTTTGATGAATGAAGCATTCCAAAATGATTTTTTTTAATTACGATTTCTGAAAAAAATTTGGATGTCAAATTTGTCATATTTAGCATCTCAATCGTATTATGGTTATCTTGATAATTTTTGGGTGATTCCAAAACTATTTTGATGAACTTGAAACAACGTGGAGTTCTTTTAGAGTTAGGGTTGTTGGACAAACCTATGGCTACCCTACATTAATATATTGGAACCATGGAAATAGGGTTTTCTGATTAATCGTTTGGTTTTAACTAGAAGCGTTGATTTGTTAGCCAAACCCAAGGTCAATGTGGACAAAGACGAACTTGGGTAGTGTACATGAGATGTACATGCATCAAGAGTTGATAGCCAAATGTGTGTGACACGTCAACAATTAATAGCACTATATTCAATAGTTGCATTATAAATGCAATTAGTATAACCGATACCTACCAAAGAACTAGGGTGACTTGTTGGGCAAAACCAAGGTCATTCCTAGAGATATTGGATATTGACCCACTAGAAGAACTTCTATACAAGTTCTCTCATATTCACATTGAGGGTTATGGATTCGCGAGAAAATAGTGGGAACCATAATTTGTGTTATTAAAGTCTTAATTGACAAGCATTTATGTACAATCTAACACCTTTTCTTTCTTTGACATTAGGTTGCAAGAATTGACACCATGACCACTAGTGTAAACCTACGCTCACTTATGGAAGACAATAAGTTGACTAGGCCCAACTTCCTAGACTAGCTTATGAACCTAAGAATAGTTCTCAAGTCAGAGAAACTAAGCTACGTGTTCGAAGAATCCCTTTTTGATCCCCCTGTTGCTAAAATTTTTGATAGTGATTAGAAGGCATATAGAACATGAGGTTATGGCCACTATGTCACTATGTCACTGGAATTGCAAAAAACAACATGAGGTTATGGATGCTCATACCATAGTCTATCATCTGAGGGAGCTATTTCATGACGATGTAGGTCTGAAAGGTTCGATACCTAAGATGGCTTAGGGGACATCTCTAGGGCAATATACACTGAAGATGAATGGCTATATTGAGAGGTCGACCTCCTTGGGTTTCCTGATGGATCATAAATTAAGTATAGACTTAATTCTGGCTAGTTTGATTGATAGTTATTCACAATTTGTGCTTAACTATAGGATAAACTAGATATCCACCACAATTACTGAATTTATCAACTTACTTAAAATAATTGAGCCACCTGTGAGAAGGGATAGTAAGGCTGTGATGCTGGTGAACTTTTCTAGTTCTAGGAGGAAGAACCAAAAGAAGAAAAAGTCCATAAGGCCTAGGGAGGTGTGGCCAAGAAGAAAGCTAAGGAGACTGCCCCTAAGGGAACATACTTCCATTGTGATAAGGATGGCCATTGGAAGAGGAACTGTGAGGTCTAACTAGATTTACTGAAGCAGAAGAAGGCACCAAGTGCCCCATCTACTTCAGGTATGTTTGTTATTGATATTAATACTATTTCTAATAATAACATATGGGTATTATATATTGGTTATGGTTACACATATGTACTAATATACAGGGCCTCAGGAACAGTAAACAACTTAACAAGGAAGAGTCGGACATGCGCGTGGGCAATGGAGCAAGAGTTGCTACATTGGTTGTAGGAACTTACGAATTGACACTCCTTAGTGGGCTTATAATAGAATTGGATAATTGTTTTTATATACCTGTATTGAATAAAATATTATTTCATTTTCTAATCTTAATAAAGCTAGTTTCCATTTAAACTTTAGTAACAATGATTGTTTTATTAGTTTAAATGGAATGCTTTATGCTATGGGTATATTATGCAATAGAATATACATATTAGATATGCCCAATCCATTTTTAAATATCAATGACAATAAAAGACAAAAATGAGATAATATGAAATGGTATTGTCGCCTTGGCTAGATAAGTGAGAGAGCATTAAAAAACCACACAAGTGTGGTAGTTTAGGGTCATTTGATCATGAATCAAATGACATATGTGAATTTTGCTTATTAGGTAAGATGACAAAGTTACTCTTTAAGGGAAAGGTTGAATGAACTGTTAGGCTATTGGATGTAATACATTCAGATGTGTGTGGTCTGATGTCTTTACAAGCCAAACGTGGTTCCATATACTTCGTTACCTTTATGAATTATTATTCACAAAATGGGTATTTGTATCTTATGAGATACAAATCCGAGGCCTTTGAAAAGTTCAAAGAATTTAGAAATGAGGTAGAGCAACAACTGGGTAGAAGTATTAAAATATTTCGATTAGATCAAGGTGGTGAATACTTAAACCAAGAGTTTTTAAATTATCTCAAAGATAATGGGATAGTATCCTAGTGGACTCCACCTTACACGCCACAACATAATGGTATGGTAGAAAGGAGAAACCGAACTTTGTTGGACATGGTGAGATCAATGATGGACTTAGCAGATCTTCCAAAACCCTTTTGGGGATATGCAACTGAGATTGTTGTTTATGTGTTAAATAAAGTTCCTTCAAAGTTAGTTGATGTTACTCTATATGAGATGTGGACTAATAAGAAACCCTATCTTTATGACATGAAAGTTTGGGGTTATCCAGCTTATATGAAGTGGATTCAATAAGATAAATAAGAAGTTAAATCTAACAAGTGTATATTTGTAGGATATCCTAAGGAAATTATAGGATATCAGTTATAAAATATTTTCAAATAAAAAGTATTTGTTTCAAAGCATGCTATCTTTTTAGAGAAAAGAGTTCTTATAAAAGAAGATAGTGGGAGCAAAACTGAACTTGTGGAAGTTCAAGATGCTCAAACAGATGCAGGTCCACAACCTAAACTCGAGATTGTTGTTCATAATGATGAAACAATAGTTCACACTTCTGACACACAAGAAGTTCATAGGTCAAGTAAGATACATTATGTTCCAGAGAGATATGGATTTCTCATTAGCAAAACATAATGATATGTTGCTCATAGAAGACAATGAGCCGACTACATATGCAAAAGTTCTGAAGAGTTCAGAATCTGACAAATAGTTTCAAGCCATAAAATCCAAAATGGATTCCAAGTATAGACTTTGGTTGACTCACCTAAAGGGATAAAATCTATAGGGTACAAATGGTTTAAGAAGAAAACTGACATCGAGCGTAATGTAGTTACCTATAAAGCTAGGCTTCTAGCTAAAGATTATCCTTAAAAACACAGAGTTGACTATGATGAAACATTTAGCCTGGTAGCCATCCTTAAATCCATTAGGATACTCCTCACCATTGTTGCTCATTATCCTTATGAGGTATGGAAAATGGATGTGAAAACAACTTTCCTTAATGGAAACCTAATCGAGGATGTGTATATGACACAACCTGATGGTTTCATATCCAAAGATGGCGAAAAGGTATGCAAGCTTCAAAATTCCATTTATGGATTGAAGCACGCATCTAGGAGTTGGAATATCCAACTTTATGAGATAACCAAAGAGTTTGGTTTATCACAAAATCCAAGTGAATCTTGTGTGTATAAGAAGATTAGTGGAAGTGCAATCATATTTCTTGTGTTGTATGTAGATGGCATGTAACATCCCATCACCGATTGAAGGGTAAAATAGTAATTTGGGGCGGGTTATGAGTGTGTAAACTAGTCTTGGCATGTTCATGCATAATATGGCCTCCATATATGCATACATTGTAATTTTTGTATATGCACATGATTGTACATGCAT
>JAOSBK010019370.1:0-12481 GCA_027568895.1 Erythroxylum shatona | reverse complement strand
GTAGACCGAGATGGTCTCACTTCATTGTTTGTTTTGTTTGAATTTTGTATTAATTGACTATTGGATGATGTTATGAAAGTGATTGATTGTGTTGGTTTCCTGACAAAAGGTTCGATGATTGTGATGTATGAATAAAATATTGAAGTGCTCCTTATATGTGAATTGGATGAAATATGTGATACATGACTTGGTTGTTAAATGCCATACTTAGTTCCAAGAGAAAGTGTGATCATGCATATAAATGAAAAAGTGATACTTAACTCTAATGTTGAATGCCAGACTACGATCCGATGATATGTGAATGTGAGTGAATGAGATTATGAAAATGTGATTGAGGCATTCCATTTTATGAATGCATGAAACATAATGGTAGTTATGACCAGAGTAGCCACCAATCAGAGCTTAAAGCTCAACGTGTGAAAAAGAGCTTTGAGCGCAGACGAGATTAAGAGCCTAAGGCTCACTATGTAAAATGAGCCCTGTATCTTACAAACGGATAAGGGGCAGTTAGTAATGAGCCTGGTATCCAATGGATAATGGACAGTTTAGGCACTCGGTCTCAAGTAATAAATGGAAAGTAGATCTCATGTGCACTGCATACGCATAATACGAATGATTAAAGTGTATTGAGTGTGAAATGTGAAATGATGTGAATGTGAATTATATGTTATGTGACTAGGTGAGCTATCGATGATGGTCAATCATTGAGTTCGCAAAACTCACCCAAAATTTGCAAATATTTTTCGGGATCAGAAGAATACCCCATCAAGCAAACGAGAGTATCCCTACAGCATGCAAGTGAGGGATAGAGGTCGAGATCAGTTCACATCTGCGTTGTATTTCTTTCTTTTTGTATGGAATTGTATATTCTGCAACTTTTGTATCGAATTATGTATTCAGAAAGTTTTGTAAAAAGGTGTATATGATTTACGTTGTAATGTAAAGACTTTAAGACTAAAGTGTTTTGTTTTTGTGAAAAGGCCTAAATGGCTATTGAAAATTCTGTTGACTGTATTGTTATGATTGAAAAAGTTTACGAATAAAGCGGGCCTAAATTGATTATCGATTTCTGCATATTTTGATTGTATTAAAAAAAATTGTACTGAGTTTTGACTAATTGAGTGTTCTAGCATACCACCCTCGCAGAGCACGGACTCAGATATCATCCATAGATGTTGGGTATGTGTCTAGAGGGAGTGGGTGCTACAGAATGGAAGTTGAATTTGTGAATGCCTATGATTGGTTTGACCATGGAAGTTGAAGTCAATGATTAGTGTGAGCGTGGAATGTGAATGTGAATTTAGTTGAGGAATCTATTTGTACTTTGTGCCAGTGAAGGGAAGGAATATGACTATCCAATTTACTATTTTTTAGAAACATTGAATTTCTTGGTTGAAGAATGAAATTCAAAATCAGTTAGAGTGAATTTAACATTAGAACTCTTAGCAATCATTTCATCTACCTTCGTGAAGGACTAAATTATGATCTTTATTTTAATAAATTATGATCATATTTTAGAGTTTTTGATAGATTGAACATAGCTTTCTTTTCAAAATCTTATAGCAGTGGAGATGCAGGGTAATACAAATCACTTAAATTATATTGAGTGGTATCTTAGTATTACTAAGTAAATGATGAATGTTACTATTGTTCTCTTTACGCATTTAATTAAGATAACATTAATTAATACTTCCTCTCTGGAACCACCATCTTTTGGTGTTAGATTCCCAACACTTCTAACTAGTATAGGCCATACACTTTCATTGTAATTGTTCACTATTATGATGAATACTTGTTGTGCGTACTGAGACCAACTGGTAGAGAAGAAAATAGATGAATCCCGAACTTGACATTTTGCAAGATTTACTCTTTTGGTCTTGGATGCTTATATATATAGGTGTGTGTGTGTGTGTGTGTGAGGGGGTCGTGGGGTCACATGTAGTGAGCATCTCTCTTCTTCGCTTTACTGTTGCATAGATCCATTACTTTTAAAAGTTCTGTTCCAATACTATATCGTTACAAAAGAAACATAATTAAATATAAAGGTCCCTTAATGTTGGAAACCATGAGGCATTTACTTTATATAAGGTCAAAGTAAGGTCATGTGAATTGAGAATATAATCACACACTTTGGTCTTCTTCATATTAAACTTCAATTATGAATAATTTAAGTGGAAAGGAAGTAGTAATTGACGTGCCTCAAAAGATGGTGGTTTCTTTGTATACAGTGACTCCTTTCCATATGGCCTCATTAAAACCTACCTGATTAGTCAAAAATATTGGCCCATAGATGTGATCTATGATATCTTCAAAAGATGGTGGTTTCCTTGCATATATATGAGCATATATGAATGATATGTCTTTAGAGTTATTTGACATATTATTTCCACCCCTGAAAAGACATTATTTGAGATTGTTGACATATGGTTTCCACCTTTGATTAAAAGAACTAAGGATACTAATATAATTTTGCAGCAACTATCCAAAGATATAGACATGATGTCTTTAACTAACACTACATTAAATTCAAATAATGATAATCCGATGTGTTATTGTGGTTTAAGAGCTCCGCTAAAACCTTCGCGAAACGAAAAAATCCCAGGAAGAATATTTTATGGATGCCTTAAATATCTTGTAAGATTATTTTTCATTAAGTTAAAATTGTTTTTATATATGTTCAATGTTCAAAATTGAGGACCACATAAAGCTAATGAAAGAAGACACTATTTTGCTGACAAAAGAGAAAAATGAGTTTAAATTTGTTATACTGATTATTATAGGGGGATTTTTATAATATGGTTTGTTGTGGACAAGTAGAACTAAATTGTAATATTTTTCTAAAACTTGAATTATGAAGAATGAAAAAAGCCTCATTTAAACTAATATATTGTGCACTATGTTTTTCTTTATTGTTTTGTTATTCATGAAGTTGTTTTAATGGTGCATGATTAATAGTTGTTAAACTTATGAAAAATTAAATAAAAAAGTGATATCACAATAAACAATTCGAGCAACATGTACAATTGTGATTATATTATAATAAATAATTGAAACAATATATATATAAGTGATAATGTTAGTCAAGTGATTACATCACAATGCATTTATATACAAAAGTTATGCTATCTATGCATTCATATGGACAACAATAATGTAAAGTTTGCTAGTCAACCATATTGTTTCCCTCATTTGCACTTAATTGAGAAGGTTGATCATGTACTGGTTGATTTACTGATAATCTCCTCCTTATTGCTTCAGTTTGTAAGTATTGAATAGTTATGCTAGGTTGTCTTTTTAACCTTAGACCTCTTGGTTTGAAAGGTAATTTGAATGAATGTCGATCAACTTCTCCAAACTTCCGATATGACTATGTGAAGAGCTACCAACCTACAAATAAACATGTCTTTAACAATATTCAATCTTGAAACTAATCAATAATGGTATTTATGTAAATATACTTACAATATTGCTTTGTTGATTTGCTACAACAAGATGTTCAACTTGTGAGGAGACATCGAGGATGACCTAATAAATATAAATAAAATATTTTCATAAATGATCATTAGATATATTAAGAAATTTATAGTAATCAAAGAATGTTTCATACCTGTAGGGATTGCTGAGCTGCTTGAGATGAGTCTTGATTCTTACATTTTCCAGTATTATGACCAAAATTACCACATTTTTCCATTTTTCGTAATTGACCTTTCGAGTAGAGCTATTTGAATTTTTCAACTTAATAGGCTCTTTTACTCCTCTCTTTTTAGATGTTTTAGGTCTACCTGGCATAAATCTTTTTGTCGGGCTGTTTATTAATTCTATATCAACTATAGGCCAGAAATTTGGGCCTCTAATAGGTCGCAACACATGTTTATACAATGTCATGAATTTGGACTTTTTGTAGCACTCATCCATATATGCCTTCAGCCATTGTTTCAAATGGTGAACATCACTTGCAATATGCTTACATGGATATCCATATAGCTGCCACACTTGACAAGTATACGAATGGTGTCTAGCAATCCTCACAATATTCTTGGCATTATTGAGGCAAGTTTTAATCTATTTAAAACCCTCAATATACTACAAGTGCAGAGGTCGTGAGTGTAGTAAAGGTGTCGATCTCTCTAGGAGTTGTCGAATTAATCTAATTCTAAGTTATCTAATGCCTAAAGAATTATTAAAATGAAAATAAAAATAAACAAAAAAGTAAATACATGAAGATGATTGACAGAAAATTAATTTGTAGAATTAAACCAAATGAAATCGAATATTGAGCACTACCAAATTCAGAATAGGAAATCACATAAGATAATTATAAGTTATGAGAAAGGGATTTATCCTATCATCAATGCTAACTTAATCACTTTTGTGTTAATGTGGTGTCAGTTATAGACTATCAAAGGGTGGATTACTCTTCCTTGAGTTATAATCACTAAGTCCTAATTGATAAACCCTAATTAAGTCACCTTACCGAACATGTAATCTCTCGATTAACAATTAGCCCACAACCTAATTAGATTTTAAGCATTCTATTAAACAACAAGGTCCTCACATGAGATCTCTCTTCATATAATTATCGATTTGATTATATTACATTTGGTTAATTAACCCTTATTAACCAACCTAATCATTTTACATTCGGTTCACTCTCTCGATTTATAATCTAAATGTGAAGATACAACGAATAATCACAACACCCAAATGAATTAGCATAAAAACAAGTAGATTAACATTGAATTAAGTTTAAATTCCTAAAGAAAAGTTAGAACATCATCATCAATACCAAATTCATCAACATCATCTTATCCATCTTACATATTCAAAGAGAAGAGATAACAAAATGAAAAGAAAATGACACTTGGATAGGATCGGGATGGCTTAGGAAAGCAATAACAATAGAAGCCTGCTCCTCTCTCTTTTTCTTCCTCTTCTCTCTCTTCTTCTTTTTTCTTCTTGTAGTTTTCCCAAAGTGGAAAAAGTTGGAGCTCCCCTTAGAGTTCTTTCTCTTTCTTTTATAGTCTTTTCTATTTTAGGTAAACCCTAAGATTTTCATGGGTCCAAATATCCCTCGATAATTTATGTTAGGGAGGCTGTCCGCACTGTTTGTCATAGTAGGCCATGATTGTGGCACTTGGTTTTGCTCTCTGTTACGATTGTGGTGGAAGGAGCCACGATTGTGGCAGATCCTCTGTGTTTTTGTCACAATTGTGGCCTTGGGCCTTGCTTCGAACTTCCTCTGAATTCTTTCTATTCTTTGATATTTGATCTAAAACACTAACAAACACATCAAGGCATCTCAAATACATAAAATTTAAGCTCAATAGCATGCTCTAACCCATGAAACACTTAAAACATAAATGTTTAACTAAATAACTCAATCCTAAACTAAACATGCACTAATCATTCAATTTTAACAACTAAATAATACTAAAATACCTACTAAAATATTATACAACCTACCACTATCAATATCCCTACATTTAAACTTTTGCTTATCTTTAAGCAAAGACAAAACAAGCAAAACAAAAACACACCAACATAATTAACAACAAAACACACACATATGCAATAATGGATCAATGGAATTAAATTCACAAAACAAATTTAACTACAAACACGATCCATCAAGTTGTTTTAACTTATTAACTTATGAAATCTGTGTCTATGTGCTTCGAATCAAACATACATACTAATCAAGACCTTAATGTCAAACTCATTCACTCTTATCACTTACATACACTTATTGATAATTATTCAGTCACTCAAAATTGTAGTTGTCCTTAAGTAGCTTTTCATGAAAATTTGAGCTATTCATTAAAATCGGTAGGATTTATTTAACAACACATTATTTTTATTGCTTTTTAATTGACATGAGCCTAGCCTTTTCACGTGAAGGAAAACATCTGTGATGAATTTCCTTCGATATTCAACTAGGCCATGTTTTTGTTAAGCGGTTTGGTTGGAATGTCATTATAGACTTTGGATGCGAAGGTAAACATTTGTGATGAATGTCCCCTAGTTACTTAGCTACGTCACATTCTTAACTTGCTACTAGCTCTATTCATAACCCGATTTGTTCAAAAAGGGCCAGCGGAACAGTTATTTATTAAACAAAAAACATGCATTTTTATTTTCATTTTATTTTATTTCCTAACTTATTTCTTTAACTAATCGTTCTCATGAAAAGATACTAACAATGGTATGTATTCAATTGAACTAAAATTATAAATGAATGTGGTAAATTTCTAGAGTGAATAAACCAACATCATATGCTAATTAACATGCATATTTAACCGAAACAACCTAGAACACTAATTTCACAGGCTAGTAATTCTTTGCAACCTAAAAGACTATGTTCAAAGCTAAATTGATTTCATTAATTTCTAGCCATTGACACATTGACACGAATCACATAATGCAATCCTAAACAAAACTGACATACAACATGCAAAATTCACATTTAAATAAAAACATGTAATGTATGCGACCCTCCCAATACTTAGACAACACATTGTCCTCAATGTGACAAGAACAAACAAGAAATACATAAGGTAGGAATTAAAATTAACTAAAAAAGAGAAACATAAGAACAATTGAAAACAAAATAAAAATAAAATAAAAGATAAGGGTTAGAGTATAGAACCCGTCATGGTGATTGAGGTGGCGACGGTGTCAAAGGTGGTAATTGAATACCTTGAGCCTCAAAATATTTGTAAATACATCGTATGTCGCAGCTTTGGTGTCTTTATTCTTTAGCCATCTCCTTTAACACCTTGTCATTTCTAAAATGGCTTTATTAGTGTTTGAGATGGATTCCATTACCTTCTCCCATCCTGTTGACTCTTCCTCTTTTGACTCCTCCTCCTATTGCGGTGGTGCTGAGCTCCAACTGGCCTGTCCTGCCTTGGTCTTAACATGAGATTTTGCACTGATATCTTGAATTTTCAAATTATGGAACTTCAAGATTTTAGGTCTCATCAAGTGACAAGTGTTGAGAACCTTAGGATGATGGACAATTATTCCATTGCAATTGACACCATAGTATTCCATAATGGTCGTGACCAAGTACCCTATACCCAAATTATATTAGAGAAGCAATAATTGCATAAAGATATGAGTGGAGGTACAAACTTGGATGCTATGATCCATACACCACAATATGAAAAGTTCTTTTGTTGAACACTTGTAGTTTCAGTTTTGTCAAGACAATCTGACATATAAATTGGTGCAATAGCAAGTGTTCGTGGCCTTTAATAATATTATTGTGGGCATTTTTAGGATCAAAGCTTTCTAGCCTAATCATTTTAGTTTAATTGTGGGTGGCATGAAAGTCATCGTGCTGATCTACCAAGGTTTAGTTAGGAAATCCACCCATTTCACACAAAATGTCATAATCTAAGCCATATGGTTGACCCCATAACAAAAACCATAGGTTCTTAGGATTGGTTGGCTCATATTGAAGAGTTGTGAAGAATTCTAAGGTTAATTCCTCATAAATAGGATAACTAAATCACAAAAATTTATCCCAATGAATTCTTCCTCCTAAGGTCTCAACCTTCTCTCTCAATCATATTCTTTGTAATGTATCAAAATCGAAGTATTTAGGCACATGTATTGTCTTACGACTAAGGGTATGTAACTGGTTACCTTCCTCCTTCGAGAAGATCGAGAAAGGTATGCTATAATCCACTACACTATTTCGTTGTCCGCGACTTGATACTTGGACTTTTCCTTTTGGTTGGGTGTGCTTAATTGTCTACGTAAAGGGCAGTCCCATTAGACTGAGAGTTGTGAAAAGTTTGGAGAGAATTGAAGACTTGAAGATAGGTAGAGAGAAGTAAGAGGAGTTGAGTTCTTAGGTTTAGAAAGAGAGTGAGAAAGTGAAAGGTGTAAGAAAAATGAGGTTAAGTCTAAATATATAGGGTAAGAAGGGTAAAAGGGGTAAAACTAGAAGAAAAAATGCTGAAACTTGTGCTTATCATGTTTACCTTGTCGCAGGCCATGATCGTGGCTCTGTAAAAATTTCGTATGCTTTCTAATTTCACTTCTTTTTCTCATTTCATCCTCGAAATCCTTTTATACCTTATAATTACATTATCACCTATTTATGCTTACCTTCCACCACATTACCATTTCAACTAATCCTCAATTTCCCTAAGATATTCAACTAGACTCGAAACACACACAAAGAAAAGTAGGATGCAAAACCTATTTACTAGCAAAGATGACATAACAAAATGATAACAATCATGGGTTGCCTCCTGTGTAGTGCTTCTTTTACCATCTTAGCTCGACGTACTTCTTTTGCTCATGGTGCTTTAAACGAGTTGTGTAATGGTAGCACGATCATAAGTCTCATAAATTACAAATAAGTTACCAAACTGATTGTGTCGTTTAAGCTTTAAAATTTATAAGCCCTCAAATACCGCAAATGCATGAGTTGCGATAGTAGTATAAAAGGTTTCGATCCCATGAGGAGGGGGACTAATCTAATTCTATGCTATCTAAGGCAAAGAAAATTGAAATAACGGAAATAAAGTTTCACAAGACAAGTAAATTCAAGAAATTGATTGAGAAGAGTTGTAATTCAAAAATTAATGTAAAAAGAAATGAAATTTTTAGCAATGCAAAAAAAACAATGGAAATCAATCAAAAGAAATTATCCAAGTTATAAGAAAGGGGATTTTACCTATCATTAATACTATCCAAGTCATTTATATGTTAATAGGGCATCAGTTCTAGGTGATCCTAGGGCTAATTACTCTTTCTAGAGTTATAACCATTAAACCCTAATTGGATTATGAAAATTGTAATCTCTTAATTAACAAAAGTCTCGTAATCCTAATAGGATCTAAAGCACTCTAATAAACTGTCGGGTCTTACATGAGATATCTCTTCGCACAATTACCGATCTGATTAGTTATGGGTTCTGTTAACTCACCTAACTCTCATTAATCCGATCCAAATTATTTTTTATTCAGTTCACCCTCTCAGTTTATTACCAAATTATACAAGAAACACAACAAATCACAATACCCAATTCAAATAACACAAAATCAACTCGGATAACATTAAAATTTTTTCACAAAAGGAGGTGAGCTTAAAAGTTCGTGGGTAATAGTTTATAATGGAAAAATAAGCAAAACCTTTGAAAAGATTTACTTTTCATGGAAAATTCTTATTGAGTTCATAAAACACATATTTCTCAACTTATCCAACTTTAAAACATGAATGCATCAAATCTATTCACAGGTCATAAGAACATAAGCACAGTAGAATGGTTCGGGTGGATCCAAAATAGAACATACTACACATTTCTCCTAAGGGTCTTGTGTAGCCGTGAACAGAACATACTAACACAATCCCACATAATGGTTTTACATAGCCATGAACTTGTGGGAGCCTATGAAGGAGCTCCATGCCACTAGCGGATAGGTGAGAGAAGCTTTTTGTCAAAGTGCACTTGACATACTTAGAGGACCACCACAAACCTACATAACATTTAATTCATGACTTGTAAACTTGTTGCCCAAAATGGCACTTTTCCGAAACTTGATTTTTCATAAACATGAGATATTTCACAAACATGATTTCATAAACATGTTATCTTTTCAAAAATCACTTTCAAAATCTTTTCATAAATCATCACACAATTCATATAACAACATATTGAAATTTCTCAAATCATTCAAAAGAAATAAATGCAACACTTATGATCCAATTGAAATCATTAAACTTCTTTGACGCTAAGAAAACATTTGTGGCTTATTTATTCCATTATAAACATGTACCTACCTTGATTTCTTTGCTTAAAGACTTGCTCAAAATGTCTTTACTCTTGCTTCTCTTGCCTTTCTTAGTTTCTTTATACAATAACAAAAATCCCACTCATCAGGGTTTTCAATTGAAAATCCCACAAAGCATAATCACAAAAATTAGTTCTAAAATACTTAAACCCATGCATTTTCTAAACTTCAGGAACTAAAATCCTTCCAAAAATTCAAAAGATTTAAAATGAACTTACCTTGATTCTTCACCAAATGAAGAGATCTTTCAAATGGAAGCTCTTCTCTTCCTCTACCTTTTTCTTTTCTTGGACCACTTCAAAATCTTTCTTAAAAACTAAGAAATGAAGAAACCCTAGCTCAACTCTCTTCTTTTCTCTCAACCACCGAAATTCTCTTCTCTTTCTTTCTTATTTTCTCTCCTTCTCTCCCAATTCACATTTTTCTTCTTCTTAAAAGAACAACAAAACATTTCTTCTTCCATTTTTACCCTTAATGAGTGAAAAAGTCCACTTATCCTTCCTTATAGGCTTATGTTCTTTTAACCTTAAGTGTCTTGCCAAAAACACCCCTTGGACATTCTTATAACCTTAACACTTTAATTCTATTTACCCATTCAATAAATCCTACTAACTTTGACATAATTAGATAATTTCAAGAAAGATTGATTTATCAAAACCTCAAAATTATCTAAATCATGCTTATTTATCAAGAAACAATTTTGGGGCCAACAACAAGGATGTCCCCATATGAAACCCTAATCGCTATATATGTAACGTGTTGACGTTGCTTACCTAGAAAGAATAATCTTTGGGGAGCTAATCCATGATTTTGTCGACCGGTATCAATCTCTCCACCTCCAGGGCTGCTCTTCAGTGTCAGAGGAATCATAACTCATCGCCTATCCAAATTGGGGAAATTTCTCAAAGATGCGAGAAAGGTTTGGGTAGTTTTACCCTAATAGTTGGGGTGATTTTCTCAACGGGGGTCATTTTGTATTAAGTTAGGTAGAGATCAAATGACGAAGTTTAGATTTCTGTTGTCTTAAGTTATACGTTGCTGACTTAGTGTTCCAAGTCTCCAATGCACATTTTAACCATTAATGAAATTTTTTAATTTCTAAAAAAAACTCTCATTAATCTAAGCCAATTGTCTTGTATTCGATTCACCCCTTGATTTATTACCAAAGCATGAAGTTACAACAATTAATCACAACACCTAATGACATTAATAAAAAGTAAATAGATTAACATTAAATCAAGTCAAAATTCCTAAAGAAAAGTTAGAACATCATAATCAATACCGAATCCATTATCATACAATCCATCTCAATCTTATACATTTAAATGAATGAAAATGAAAGATGGAAAGAAGAAATAAAAAGATGGAGGTTGAAGCTATAGAACAAGTCTTCTTCCTTTCTCTTCCCTCCCTCTCTCTCTCTACCTTCTTCTTGCAGTTTTGCAAAAGTGGCAGAGAATGGAGCTCCTTTCTATGTCATTTCTCTTTCTTTATATAGTATTTTCCATTTAAGGTAAACCCTAGGGATTTCCTGTGCCCAAAACGTCAAAAAAGTCCCTCAAAAACTTCAGTCTGGAAAGTTATTCGCATCTTCTTCCATGATCGTGGCTCAAGATTCTACTCTCTATCATGATCATGGTAGAGGAAGCCACGATCATGGTAGTAACACCAGGCCTCTGTCACGATTATGGCATATGGGCCATGATTATGAGCTTGGGTCAGGTTTTGGGCTTCCTTTGATTCTCCTCCATTCTTCGATATTTGATCTGAAATAATAACAAAGATGTTAAAGCACCTCAAATACACAAAATTTAAGCTTAATGACCTACTCTAACCCATAAAATACTCAAAACATGAATTTGTAACTAAACAACACAATCCTAACCTAAACATGCACTAATTATTCAATTTAACAACTAAACATATACTAAATTACCCACTAAAACATTATATAATCTACCACTATCAACATCCCCACACTTAAATTTTTACTTGTCCTCAAGAAAAAACAAAACAAGAAAAACATACACACCAAACATAATTAACAACAAAACATAAAATGGAATAATGGAAAAATGGAATTAAACTTAACAGAACAAAATTAACTACAAACACGATCCCTCAAGTTGTTCTAACTTATTAACTTGTGAAATCTATGTCTAAGTACTTTGGACTAAATATACATACTAATCAAGACTTAATGTCACATTCATTCGCTCATATTAGTTACATACATACATTGATAATTATTTAGTCAATAAAAAATGTAACTATCATTAAGCACATTTTTATAAGAAATGATGTTATTCACAAGATCAGTAGGATTTATTAAACAACACACTATTTCTTTTAATTTTAATTAACATGAACCTAGCATTTTACGTGTAGGAAAACATTTGTGATGAATGTCCCCTGATTACTTAGCTAGGCCATTTTTTAAGCGACTTAGTTCGAATGTCATTATAGCCTTTTGAAGTGAAGCAAAACATTTGTGATGAATTTCTCCTAGTTATTCAACTACATCACATTTTTAACTAACTTTTAGCTTTATTCATAACTTGATTTGTTTCAAAAAGGGCCAGCAGAATAGTTATTTATTTAAAATTTGCATTTTATTATTATTATTGTTATTATTATTGTTGTTATTATTATTATTATTATTATTATTATTA
>JAOSBK010019360.1:0-12481 GCA_027568895.1 Erythroxylum shatona | reverse complement strand
TTCCATCAAAACAAATAAGTAGTCAGTGCACGTTCTCATCATAGACTAAACTATGTTTTCACGTCAAATTAATAGATATTTTAATTAGAAATAATGAAAAGGTTCTAATTTAATTTAATATTTTAAATTGAGTTCGAATTTTTAATTTTAAGCAATAAATCAAATGTACGAAAAGTCAACATAATTAGTTAATAATAGTTGAATATTGAAGTTTTAATTTGCAGTGATACATGTTTAATGTCTTGCTCTATCTCTTATTCCAAGATATACAGTCTCGAGAAGGAAAAAAGGAAAAAGAAATAATTTTATAATCAAGTTTTTCAGATTCCAATAACAATGTTTACAGATACCTCCACACCTTAGATTCCCCTCAATAGTTAAATTACTCATTTATGAAATTTACTACGGTTCCTGCAATCTCACCCGACCATTCCCAGATTCATTTCTTAGCCGAGTTGCCTCACGTATTCTCAATTTACCAATTTCTTATATATACCGTTTTCATCCATTAGTATTAGATATCATCAGAAGGCCTCAACCACTCCCAAAAGATAGCTTCAGAGGGAAGGTTTGTATACTATCATAAATTGTTGACTGTTCTTATACTTGTTCAATGTAAAATTCTTGACATATCTCTCTCAGCCTAGAACAGGGCTAAACATCTGATGAGTATATTGGACAAAGGGATAGAATCAGGCACCGTTCCAAACTATCGAGACAAACATGCTCTGATATTATTTTAGAAGGCCTAATTTATCCCCAAAAGCTAGCTTAAAAAGGAAGGTTTGCATATTTTTATAAATTGTTGAATGCTCTCATCCTTGTTCGATATGAAATTTTTGACTGATGTTAAATTTGAATAAAACATATGACAAGTCAATTTATTGGTACAACTAACACCAAAACTTATGACAATTCCAAGTCATGATTCAATAATGAAAGCTAGCGATCGTACAAATTTATAGAATCATAATGCATGCACGTTCATATAACTAAGATATAAAACAGTCAGTATTAAAAGCTGCCGGCGGTCTGTGGTTCTTCAATTTGTCCCCGTCTAAGCATACCAAAATTCTAGATCTAGACATAATGTAAATTTTCCTTTTAATTTTTGCTAATAAATAGGTTATTAAAAATTTTGTAATAAACTAATGAGCACTAAAGGACAAAGTGATGGACGAAAGAATGTTGCTATAGATTGTTGATTGACAAGAGGAAAATGGAAGAAAGTACAACTAATATGACAAAGAGATTTAAGGTTAAACGATTTAATATGTACTAGATTGTTATAAAATCGGTTAAAAATTGAATAAAATTAAAATTTTGAAATATAATTGAAAGAAATTGTTCTTATTTATAAAAAAATTGAAGTTTAATTAAAAAAGAAGCTATTAAAAAGAATTAATTAATTAATTTTAGCATATAAGAATTTGTTAATTAAAAAATTTTATCAAATAATTAATAAATTAATCAGTTTTAAACAACAAGAATTATTAAAGTAAATTGAACTGAAAAGTTGAAATCCGAACTAAAAAGTTAGATTTTACAAAATTTTTATAGTTAAATCGACTAAATTGGTAAAGTTTTTAAACAGTCGATAGTAATTCAATAACATGAGACCATGGGTTATATTTTGTTCCTTCTTTTTGTATTGTTGTTATAATTCAAAACTACAAGGTGACCATTTTTCCTATTCAAAGATGAAATATCACAGTATTTGTAATACCCTACTATCACAAAGCATATACTCGAATATCCTACGGGAATGACATGTTAGAACAATCACATTCACTTTATATGGCATCATAAATAACATAAGTATTTAAAACATTAACATATCTCATTTCATTAATAAAACATATTTTACATTATTATTTCATTACAAAACATCCATATAGTTACAATATAAAAACCATCTATTTTCATACTGTTCATACAAAATATTTCACGCGAGATGAAAAACTATATAAAAGTACTCTATCTAAACTCCTAAAAGGATAGCTGATCAAACATTTGAGCCATATCTTGAACCCAAAATAGATAATATTAGATACCAACTAGATTGCTTAACAAGCAAGGTCTCCTTTTAGTACCTGAAAATTAACGTTGTAATTTTGATGAGTTTTGTGAACTCAATGAGTAAACCATCATCGATGTATTCACTCAAAACATATCATATATATATCACATGAATAAAACTCAGCTCAATCAATATAAAACATCATACAAATTTATGCCTCATATATCACATTATTCATCATGCTTCAACAGGCACCTTAACAATATAATCACTTTACTTAATCATTTCAAAAGCACCTTCTGAATGCAAAGACCTCATATAATCTTCTCAAAAATATTTCACTCATTTATCACAATTCTTCATATCACCATCAAGTTCATAGGCATTTCACAATGTTATCTCATTATAATTCAACATTCATTTGCAAGCAATTTCATACATGTAAAGATACAAATGCAAATGCAAATAAGACTCACTTCTATTTTTACTTTGTTGTGACTGAGTGCCTAATTTATCGGTTATTGGTCCCATATCTGTTGTAGATATCAGGCTCATTTTAGTATTGTCTCGTACCCGTTGTAGATACCGAGTTCATTAAATGTTGAGCCTGATGCTCTGTATGCACAGATATGAGCTTAAAGCTCTTTTTATGTTGGCTACTTCACAACTCTTTTATGTGGACATTCATATTCATGTAATGAAATGCAACATTTTAATCAATTACTTTTTAGTCAAGAAACACATCCAATTATCACAATTCATCAGATCTATGTCTTGCATTCGACATATAGTTGGGAATTCATTTTTCTTATTCACATTCAAATCATAAACACTCCCAATACAATCCTGAATATCAAACTCCTCGGACAATCAATTGTCCGGAATCATCAACGTCACAATTATATTAATATTGATTCAATATAGAGAAATCCAGTTTAATCAAAACAATATGAACATAACACATTTCTAATTGAGATCACACATCTAAGTTACTCACAGTACACTTCAGTTAGCTATTGCCTCGAAGAACCGATAATATCTAGATGGTATCGATCGATTTGTGCCTCTAAATCAAAAAATATACACAGGTACACATTACTAACTTGATTAATCAAATAAGTACTCAATCATACACATGTATATGTGTTATGTTCAATGTATACTCAATTGATTATCCTGGATATGTAACCTTATTCACAAATCTTAATCATTTATACATCATGACTTGTACATCATTTAGTTTGCAATTAAGTTTATGCTTTAGGTAAGTTTTATTACCCTAAATTCATCAATCACACATTCATCAATTCTTTCCAAGCATTAAATATTCACACAATTTTCCAATTCTCATTCAATCATACCTAATTCATTTTTTATATCATTTGAATCACTTTTGCATTCACATAAACATCTTTATGCTATTAATAACTCATAATTCGTAAATTCATACACATTAATATCAATCATTCCATTCCTTAATTTATAATCTTAATTAACAACTTAAACTTGTCAAACACTTAATCACTTAATCAAGCAATTTTCTGGGTTCATTTCAACCCCAATCAAGTCCAATTACACCATTATAAAGTGTCTTAACCTTATATAATCCAACAATTGCCTAAAAACAACCTTTTCTCTTTCCAATGTACTTCACACGATTGTGGAAAGGAGCCTTGTAAATCTCACGATAGCCACCCATAACCTTCATTTTGCTTCCAATTTTTACCCCTTCATGCTCTTTCCAACTTACCTTCACCAAAGTCTATCATTGTCACTTCAATTCTATCTTATTTAAGCTTCAATCCTCATCAAATTCATATCCAAGACCAATTCAAAAATCATTCATTAGGCAACTCACAAATCATGATCTTCCATGCATTAAAACCAAAATAGAATATTTCATTCATTTGATCATACAAGTAGTCTTAATTCTTTCCTATTTTAGGATCACTTTATTAGCACTTTCTTTAGCATCAATTTACCTTCCTTGAATTTCAAATTTCAATTTAATTCATTCATAAAAACAACCTATAGCATACAGTTCATACATCAAAAACACAACATAACATATCTAAGTTCTTCCATCAAATTCTAGCACAACATCTTCATCCACATAACATGCAATCTATCCTCAATTCAAACAACATAAACTTTCTACTATAACAAGCCATAAACAACAATCTTTTACTAACTTATTTAGCTCAAATTCCAGCTCAATTCATCATGTCAACTTTGCCTTATATGCATCCAAGATTCATCACATATTACAATAAGATGATTTTTAGCTAGGATAAGAGACAATAATAATCTGATTTTTTAACTATCTTATGAAGGGTAAAAGTTTGGATTATTGATGTAGGAATTGGACATAAGCATGGAAAAACTTAGGTTTGTAAAGATTGAGAGGATTTTGATGGTGTGTGAGAAGAAGAAAAGTGAAGAATGAATATAGCTGGGATTACACCTGCAGGAGCCTAACATCTAAGGTGCTGGGTGTCACCAACTTAATTTGACACATGTTCATAGGCATGTTCTCCATTTATCAAGTACATATGCGCCATATGTCACTTAATTACTTATGCCAAATGTCACTTATTCATCTATGTCACATGTCACTTATTCATAGGCTTAATCATCCTAATTTTTCATGTATCCATTTGTCTTACTATTTGACATTTTTGCTAGACCAAATATACATTTTAATTCATCAATTTTCCAATTGTACCAAATAAATTCTAAATTTACTACTTGTAATCAATCAAATCAAAATGCAAGGCATAAATAATACATAATTCACATCACGATCATTTAAAATTTAAAATTTATTTATTAAATATTTATCAAATTTATTTTCAAGATATTTTAAATTTAAAATAATTAAAAACTAAAATAAGATAAATAATTGAATCATATTAGTTACAATTATTATTAGTTATTAATATCTAATAATATATATTTAATTGATTATAAATTAAATTATACAAATAAAAATAAAATTAAGTTTTTCACAGTTTTCATAAATTATGAAAATTAATTTAAAAATCAGAAATTAAAACAAACAGAATTTTTACTGAATATAAAAATTACAATTTAAACAAGTATGCGTAAATATTTTTTTCAAGAAGAAATGTAGAAAGGATAGTGATAAGGAATTCTTGTGTTTTTGTTAATTGTAATAAACTAAGCCCTAAAAATAGGGGTAGGGTTAAAAACAAGCTTGATCCTCTCTTTTTTTTTTTTGGAAAATTAGGAAAATATTAGTATATATAAAAATATGAATAAAGGATTCCAGTTAAAGTTTTAATATGCATGTCATGTCAAACAAGTAGCCTTGTTGTCATAAGAGAGTAAAAAAAAAGATTAAGTTTAAATTATGATTATGATTACTAAATAAACAATCATTAATGGATCTAAATTAAATGTGGGTGTAAGATGTGACACTTTGTTAATTGTATCTAAATGTGAAGGGATGTGTATGTATACCTTTTCCCCGTAAACAAATATTTTGGGATTACAAAACTAAAACTTGTTGGAGGAGGGAAAAGATTAACTGGTGACCTAATTGGTGAACATTTACATCATGGACCAAGATGCATCAATTAATGCCGCCAATCAAAAGGACAAAAATGTAGAAAAAAGATCTTATGTTGATGACAAGTGTAAGATCCTGCCTAGACCTTCTCATAAAACACTTGATATAATGATACTGACGTTAATTAATTCGACCCCTCATGAATGATTCATCTTATGATTTATAGTATTAGTCATGTGCCACAAAATAATTGTAATAACCAATAGTTAATATCGAAATTACAAATTATTGCAAGTAATATAACTTAACGATATAATGCAAATAAAAATTTAGGATTATACTTAGAATCGCAATTTAAATTTAGTTGAAAAATTATAGTTTAAGAAACTTTATAATCTTTAAAATTCTAAAAAAAGCCATATTCTAGCTTTTAGTTTTAAAAAAAACTGTTTTCTTAAAGTTTAGTTAAAAAATAACAAAGAAATAGAAGTAGTGTAAATATGGTAAATGAACTAATCAAATATTGTTAATACCATAATCCAACTCATCTCTTAAAATTAATTTGAATTTAATAAACGAGTCAAATTTAATTAATTTGGTCCGACTTTAAGAATTAAATTAAGTAATATTTAATTAGTCCATATTTGATGTTAATATTGTGTTTATTTTATTGTTAGTTTTTAGTCGAGGTTTACAAAAAATACTTTTTAAAAAAATTGAAAATTAAAAGGGATATTTCTTTAATTTCTTAGACTACCCTTAAATTTAAAAATTTCAAAGCTTAAGAGTTGTAGTACTAGTGGATTTACTTTTTCTAGTTGAGGCTTAGCGAGTAAGATGATGATGGAAAATTCTTTTATTGGAAGATAACGTGATTTAGGATTGGATGTCAAATCTTCCCCCATTATCCTCGAATTAAAAGTGAATGGAGATTATTTAAACCTTTAGTGTAAGCCGACACATTGTTATGAAATTTAAGCAAGCATAGGATACGATAAGATTTGGTAGCATGCCATTTCCATGTACACTCAACCTTTTTCTCACTCTTTGTCCTTTCTAAAGTTTTCTTCCTTGTCTACTTCAAACGATTAAGCTCAAGCGTAGACCATCACACCATTTTTTTATTTTTAGACAATAAGGTTAGCTTATAAGCATGTTTGATGGCAATAGAGTTTTGATGCTGTGGAACACTAATCTTTGCTCACCATACATCGATGGACATTCAATTATCAGTAAGCTTTATATAAACATAACAAACAATATTATGGGATATAGAGAAATCTAATAATACACAGTCTTATCTTTACATGTTTGATGGGTCTTATGCCATCAATAAACCAAGCTTTGCCCTAAAGATACGATTACACTTAATTAATTGGTCTCATGGTTAAGGAATCTTGTAGGTCACCCACATTCTTTGTCAGTTTATTTCATGCTCTTGTTGGGAGGTGAGGACCAAGTACGCTTGTGGAATAAAACTTGATGTTGGATTGTGTAAAATAGATTAAACCTATATGGTATTTTTAAAAAAATCATTCACTGGCATTTAATCAATCAACTTTTTGAACAAGTGCTTCCAACACAAACAATTCCTTTTTCTTTTGTGGTTTTTTGTAGGATGTCAAGCATGGAGGGTGTATTGATAATGGCATGATGAGTTTGACTTTGTGGAGAAATTGGCAGTCTTTCTTGCACCAAAGAAATTCCACAAACAAAAAGGGCTCCCACCACTATCTTTATAACTTGTTGAAGCAAGGTATAAAATGCTCCATTGTGATCTTTTTGGAAAATACCTGAAAAGTAGAAAAAAGATAGGATCTTGGACTCCTTTTTTCGCGGGTGTAGAAATAACAAAAAACAAATTTGGTAGGAAAGAATTGAGGGTAAGTACTAGTTTGTCACCATTTTCAACATTGTAACTACAATTTCAGGTGTTCAACTGATACTTGGGCTACAACTCACTAGATCTTTAGACAAGAAGAGGGCCCCTTTGAGCCTTTCGTGCCATGCGGTTGGTACAAAAGGAGCAAAGTAAGGCCAAGAAGGAAATCATGTTGTGGTGGTAGTAATATGGTGGACTTTACAAGTGACTTATCACTTCCTCAAAAGGGTTGGTTAATCATAGTTGATGTTGGTGGGGTTGCATATTCCTATCTCATGATTCTCACTTTTGTTCCCTCCAGGTATCCTTAATCACTTCGTTTGGTGAAAGTTTCAAATTTCAGTTCAATACACATTTTCATCTTTTTCAAATACGTAAGAAGAGCCTTTAAGGTTTTAATGAAAATTCAATTTATAGCTTCGAACGTACTTCTTCCTGGTAAATTTTGATTTGTAGTACCAAGTAGCATAGAGTTCATTACCACTAGCTGCACAAGATGACATTGGAGACAGGTACATGCTTAAGACATTGCCAAGAGATGACCAGGTGCTATTGCCATCCCCTGAATCACAGCTAACTGAAATTGAGAGCAGTCTACAGCAACTGCATTCCAATAATTCGTTTAATCAAACCAAGTTAGTTCCCTGAAATGGAAGAAAACTAGCTCAAGGAAATCTATTCCCATGTAATTACATCAATGGACAAACAGAAAATACTTGATCCGAGTACACCAATTCTACAACCTTTAACCCCTCAAGTATCTTCTTAACTATCTCCAGAAGGACTAGGAAAGCACTTTTAGTTCGGTGACACCATTCATTTTTGTGTTTCTACCTTGAAGAAGGTTCATAGCTCATTCGGTTTCGATGACCAAAGTTACCTACCGGTCAAGGTTTCATTCTCAGCTGCATATTTTTAATCCTATCTAAAAAGTAATGATGTATCACTGGCCTGGCTTCAGATATCTTAGAGCACAATCAGGATCATGTGCACCTACTTTCTACATTCGTAACACACATATTTGATTCATTAGTTGTCCAAATTTTTTACAGAACATGTCATATTTCTTGTTTCTGCAGCTTCCTGTAATTAAATACGTCCATGAATATATCAGAAATAGGTGAGCTGCTGCTGCATTCTTTATTCTTTCTTTAATGTCCTCTGGGCTTCATTTTTCACAATGCTATTGAGAAGCTCTGGACTAATCAGTAATAAGGGAACAGGCCTACCCAAATTTTCGAGATTCAAATTCGAGAATAAAACCTTTAGTTTATATAAAGACCCCTTTATCTTCAATCCCTTCTGGCATAAGAAAGTGGAAGAAAACCAAATCCTGACAGCTGATTATCAAAATAAGATGGAAAAGGCATATAAAACAGGAACAAAAATTCATTATCAGTTTTGACATAACAAAAAATAATCCAATACCATTGAACAAAACAAACCTTGTGCTTGATAGAGTTGAGTTAGCAAGAACTTGAGAAGTCCAACCTATAGAGATTAGAGAGTCCATCCACTATACAATATGCAGTGTCCCATCTGTAGAATCAACATTCCTTGAAGCCTGATGCCAGCAGACGTACTAATAACTGTCAGATAGTAGAAAACTAAACAAAGTCTAACAAAGAAATTGATTTTCTTTTCGGTTAATTCGTAACTTAGTAACTAAACCATTACTTACAAAGTTCCAAACCAAAAAGTCCATATTGATGACCTGAAAGTACTAAGAAAGACTTGTTGGAGGTAAAACGTGATCCAAAATATGTGACGATCAGAGGATCTCTTTCAAAAATGAGAAAATTAAGATGTTAAGCTTGTGCAACCATGTTAGCATCACTTCTGTTTTTTTTTTTTAAATTCTTTCATCCAACATATTTTGGTTTCTGAATTCAATTTTGGTGACAATCTCGAAATATTTTCTTTATAGGGATGTTATGAGTAGACAACTCACTTTGATTGGGTCCCTGACAGAGCAGGAAGTTGATGAAGCTATTTTACAATTCAAGGCTTAGATTGATACTTGTAGAATTACTTGTGAAGTGCTATTTCTTCCTTTATTTTCTTAATATTCTTTCGACATGTTCTGTAATGAATTTACAAATACTGTAGATCTAAAGCATTAGATGTTTGTCAATGCCTTGAGAAGTAGAGGAAACTAAATTCTGTATTTCTATGTGTAGTTCAAGTTTTAGCTGCAAATATGTGACCCATAATTTATATTTCTCTTTTCAGTTCTAGTAATATAGTTGGATATGCTACAATTATGGTTTGAGTTTGCCAATTTTCAAGTTGGGTCTTCCAAAGAAGACTGGCTTCTGAAATGAAAGGTTCATGCAGATACCATCTCCTTAAGGGAAGCCTGGAGAGCAAGTATGACGATGACAATAGCAATGACAAAGATGGTAAGAAAGCTAAAGAGGTAGGTGCTCCTGAGGATTGATGGTGAAATTCTTGACCTTGAGAACCATTCATCAACTTCCAAAGATGAAATTGTTGAGAACCACAGATTGTCAGGAAGCAGCAGGCAAACACCCAACTCTAATGTCTGATAGCCCTACAACAGTTGCACCGAACTGTTGCAAATACAATTTTATATTTCAGGTTATAGAGAAAGCAGAGGAAGGTGGGAGCTTGGAGAAACAACGAACTCAAAACCGCTCTGAGTATACAAATGAGCAAATTGGATTCCAGAATGCGACAAAAGCTGAACCAGAAAGAGGAAGCAAATGGTCATCTTGGATGAAGGAAGCACGATGTTCCCAAGAATTATGGATTACTGCTTTTCAGACAGATCTTTGTTTTTATCATGATCCTCTCGAGAAGTGAATTCTGTGCTGATAGCTTTGTGGTGGCAGATTCTGAATTTTATCTTATGTCCCATTTTGTTCTCTGCTGCACTTGTATTCACCCCTACCATTTAATTTTTATTTATAGATCAACAAATTGATCCAACTAATTTGGTTAAATCCAAAAATTAAATGCTTGAATTTAAAATTTTAAGTACCAATTTAAAATTATGTTGAAAACAAAAAAAAATCATCTAACTTTATGTCTATGATTAATTTAGAGATCCCAAGTTAGAATCACTTATACGATTATCACAATAAGATTTTTTTTTATAGATACAGAAATAATGTTTCAAATAGATTTCTCATATGAGGTCAATTCAGTGAAATTTTCTTTAACAAGCACCTACATATTTGTTTAAGTATCTCCATACTTATGATATCAACTACTTCATTCATAAGGAAAAATATAACATGTACTATTTTTTTTACATTTTATTAATATCCAGCCTTAATAAAATAATAACAAGGAATAATTTAGGGATAAAACATAAATGCAATATGAATCTCATACTTATATTCTCGTTAGAATTTCATTTGCAATATATTATTGTCCCATAACTTTATATGATATATCTAAATATTGTACATGATAAATAATGAATTTACATCACTAAATTAAAACCAGCTAGTTAATTTTAGGGCATAAACCAACAATCTCTCACTTGCACTAAGTCAATCATTTAAGTATCTTATACCATATCACTATATAATGATTATACTGCTATTGGGACAATGGTTTAATGAGAAAATTCTACAAGATTCTCTATAACGAGGCACTTGCTTAATATTACAGCTTTAACATCAATTATTATTATTAAGAGAAACTACCTAAATACATCGTTGGATCTTTGATGATACCTTATTATCGTTTTGCATACCTAATAGCTCTAATATTTTACAGTACATTACTCTCTGAACAATGCAAGGAACTATGCCAAGTTTATTAAAAAACTTTGTATCCATATAATCATTTCCATTAAATGAAATATGTCTTGTGGCTTAATTAGCCACCATTCCCACATTAAAACCTTTCCATTCTTAAAATAATATTATTCTAAGTAAAATTTATGTTAACTATGATTTACTTCTAAAGTTAATATCTGTATAACTTTTAACTCAAATATCAACTCATATTAATTTTTAAAAAATACCAACTCATATAATAAAATAATGGATATCTTCGATACTTCACAAGTATCAGATATGTCAAATATTAAACACGTTTAGTATGTTATCCATGTACTTGAAGTAGAATAGGTAACAACTTTCATTCCATCTCTATAGATCTAATTCTTAGAATTAAGTTATTACCTTTCATATCTAACGACAGTTGTTCTTAGATAATTATATTTTCAACATTTGAAAATTAGAATTATTATTCTCTATGAGCAATATCTCTCTATGTACTCTTATTAAGGAGAACAACTATACTCCTACTAACCTTCTTGTAAACTTGATAGTTCATAATTGTCTCCAAAACACATTATTTGAATTCGTCGCAAAAATAAATTTGTTAATGCCTCGTAGCCTTTCAACTATACATCTAATGTATCAACAAATGCAATAGTTCTAATTGAATGTATTGTCATGAGATTTGATACGTTCAAATTTGATCTTACACCCATTACTTATCTGGAGAGCGATTTTCTAGAAGTATTCATTGAAACGAATAATTTGTTCAATGGTCTGTAATAATATATCCAAAATTTTGGATATCTTATAACTTTTTATTATCTAATTCACTTCTAAACTTAGTATATAAATATGCTTCAACTAAGTATCACATCCCTAAATCATTAACTTTTATTCTTTCAAAGTCTTAGCGTTTCATATCTAATATGAAATTTTACTAATTGATTTAATTTCAACTACTGAAGGTAAGTTGTGGTACTAGATATAATTATAAAAGAAATAAATATTACATCATACAATATCTTATGCTATATATTCCTCCTTTTATAAATCCATACTCTTATAAAATTTATTTGTGGAGATATTCACTAACAAATCTCATTTCTTACAAATAATAAAAAATTTAAAAATCACCACATTGATTTTCAAAGTTCTTTAGCATTCTCAATGCTTTATTTTTACTTAGATTTAAACATTTTGAATTTTCAAAATTTTAAATCAAATTTTCATTTAATACATATGATTATATCCTATAAAGTCATTAGTACGTCCAGTATAAAAATCAT
>JAOSBK010019152.1:0-12493 GCA_027568895.1 Erythroxylum shatona | reverse complement strand
TCTTAACTAATTCTAGATATTTTATTATTATCAAAACATAAAGGGATTTAATTTGTCAACCACCATTGGTCCAACAGTTTATAGCATGTTATGATAGAGAATTGATGATGATGAATCAGAATGAATTAAATATGATGTTAATGATTGATTGTGCTAGAAATTTTTGTATGAATTTAGGTACTTTTCTATTCTATTTTTGCATGTACGAAAATAGTAAGTTAAGGATTGTTGTATGGATGACTTAAGTTGGGATTTGAGGTATAATTGATGAAGAATTCATGGTAAAGATAAGTGTTATTGGATTGTTCTTAAATCTGGAAAATTAGAGCTATAGATCAAATTTCTAGTTTCAATTTCATCTTCCTCTTTCGATCTATTTTACATATCTTTAAAGCACCAATTAGAAGAAACTCAAAGAATGAGAGTTTGTAGATATAGGTCTTAGCTTGACCCCTATGAAAATGTCTTGATAAAATAGTGACTGGAGCTTGAGTTACGCTTGTTTCGCTAATATTGCCTGTGACAAATCCCTGTGCAGGAACCTTATATTATTTCCTAATTTTTGAGGACTTTAGAGCTCAAATGAATCTAAGTATAAAACATGAAAATGATTATTGATGTCTTATTAATGTTTTTGTGAAACAGTTTGGCTAGAATACATATTAATTAGTTTATGTAATTAATTGAAGTCATAACCTAAAGAATGGACTGTTTTGACGTAGTTGAGTTAAAATATAAAAATTATGATTTTTTTAAGGAATAATTGAGTTCTTTTAATGCAAACATGATCTTCAGAACATGAGAAATATGTATAAGGTATGGATGAATGAGCATTGAAGAACTTGGGGTAATTATGAATGAGAATTGGGTTAATTTATGAATATATATTGCTGGAAAAAGTTTGGTGAATGTATAAATCTAGCTTTGCTGAAATTACAGATTTAAAACAACAATTGTATGTGTGTTATAAGAGGCCTTTGATCATGAAAACTATTTAAGAATAAGTGTAAATTATGAATTGATAATGATATAAAGATGTTCTCATGAATGTAATGTGATTCAAAATATATAAGTGATGAATTGGGAATAGTCGAATGAGAACTAGGAAATTGCGTGAGTGTATAATCCTAGGAAAAAAAAATTATAAATGTTTGAGTGATGAATTGAAAGTGATCAAGTGTATTAAGGCATAAACCTAATTGCAAACTATATGATGCACAAACTATGATGAATGTATAAGTATGATTTGTGAATAAGATTTCACAACCGGAATAATTAATTGAGCATGTATTAAACATGACACATATACATGTGTAACTTTGAACATTCATTTGATTGATCAATTAGTAATGTGTACATGTGTATATAGTTTGATTTAGAGGCACATATCGATTGATACCATCTAGACATTGTCGATATGTCGAGGCAATAACTAACTGGACTCTACTGTGAGTTAAGCTAGTTGTGTAAACTCAAATATTTATGCTTATGTTTGAATTATATGTATAGTGGGTAACCTAGATGTGATATTTCGAGTGGTAATATGCTTTGCTCAAATTGTGTTGATTAAACTTAATTCCTCTATATTGAATTAATATTAATATAATTATAATATTATTGATTCCGAACAATTGATTATCTGAGGAGTTTGATATTCGGGACTGTATTGGGAGTTTTGTGATTTGAATGTGAATAAGAAAATTAAATGCTCAACTATTTCCTGAAATTCAGACTTAGATCCGATGAACTGTGAAAATTGAATGTGTTCATGGACTAAAAGTGACTGATGATATATTATGTGAACTGTTATACTCCATTACATGATGCATGTTCACATAAAAGGAATTGTGACTGGAGTAGCCAATGTGAAAAGAGCTTTAGGCTCAATTGTGTGCATCAGAGCCTCAGGCTCAATGTTTAATGAGCCCGATATCTACAACGGATATGAGACAGTGAAATAGACACTCGGTCATAACAAAGTTAAAATGGAATGAGTCTCATTTGCGTTTACATTTGTATCTTTAAATGTGTTAATGATATTGATTGCAAATGAATGTTGAACTATGTTGTGTTGATATTGAGAAATGCTTATGACTTTGATGGTGATATAAAGAATTATGATAAATGAGTGCTATGTTCTGAAATGATAACATGATATTCCTGCATTCAGAATTTTCTTCTGGAATGACTTAAAAAGTGATTATATTTTAAAATATTTCTTGTATTATGGTGAAAATTGTGGAATAGGAGTTATAGCTCTAAAGGAAGTGTTACTTCGATTGAGCTGAATCTTATTCATTGATATATATATGTGATTTGTTTTGAGTGAACACATCGATGATGGTTCACTCACTGATTTCGCAAAACTCATCAAAATTGCAGCATTGATTTTTCAAGTATTGAGAGGAGAACTTGCTATTAGAACAAACTAACTAAAGTTTAGTACTATTCATTTTGGATTAAGATATGACTCAAAGGTCTGGTCAGCTATCATCTGAGAATTTTAGATAGAGTACTTTGTATAGTTTTCATTTCATGTAGAATATTTTGTTTAAAACAGTGTGATCACAGATGGTTTCTATGTTGTAAATATATGGATGGTTTGTAATGAAATAACAATGTAAAACATTTTTTTAATGAAATGAGATAAGTTGGTTTTAAGATTACTTATGATATGTATGATGCTATATTAAGTGATTGTGACTACTCTAACATGCCATTTCCATAGGGTATGTGCTCAAATATTCTCAAGAATTTCGGGCATATATCTTATGGTAGTGGTGTGTTACATGTTACTTGATTGCCTAAAGTATGTCTATTTAGGTGATGGAAAGTCATTACCCACAATCATTTCAAAAAGGTTGACTAAAGAGCAAGGGGAAGGGCTAGTAACACTACTTAAGGAGTACAAAACTGCAATTACATAAAAGTTTTGGGAAGAACTAGCCACGCTGAGCATAACGTTGTTAAACAATTACGCTTTCCAAGGGGCAACCCAAAATATGTTTTTATTTTATTTTAGTTATATATAACCTGCATTTGATTGCTTTTAAAAAATAAATTTATTAGCCTATAGGAAAAAAGTCCTAGACTACTAAATCTTATAAGGTGAGACCTTGCTTGATGTAATTTCGTGTTCTAGAGTGAAGATCTTAAAATTCTAGACTACTAAATCTCATAAGGCGAGATCTCACCTTATGTGATTTAATGTTCTGGAATTCCATATTACCAAATCTCATAGAGCGAGATCTCACCTTATTTGATTTAATGGTCTGGAAAAAAAGTTTTTTCCTTTTTCCTCATTTAATTATTTACTTTTTATTTATTTAAAGAGTTTTTACTTTAAAAAACTTGAAAATATAATCTGCTTGTTTGTCTTTGGAGAAAATTAAAGGAAAAATTCTAACCACAAGTAGTCATCCTCCCACATGATAGCCCAAAGCTCCACCATAAAAGCACCTTCATGCCCCCATTTCTTTTTAAAGTTTTAATTAAATTCTTTTATTTTCTTTTAGTTCAATTTTAATTATTATTACGTTGTTTTTAATCTTTTTTCCCAGTAGTTTTTGTTTATCTTGTTCAGTATCATGGGGCATTTTAAGGCAAAAGGAAAATCACCAATGAATGCTAATTCACACCCTCAATCTACGGTAAGTTCTAAATTCGATATTAAAAAGGAATCGTGTGTGGATAATTTTCAAATACTCACAATTTAGGAGAGTCCTCTATTTTGTTCTTTATTTTTCTGGTTATCTTTATTGAGTTATGAGTATCTTATGCATACATTAGGGACAATGTATGATTTAGGTGTGTGGGGAGTGAGTTTTCATTACGATAAACTTTGTGATTTGCACTTGGGCTCATCATATGTTGATTCATATATTAATTATTCCTCATGATAACTTCATAATTTTTTGATTGTTGTTTTTGAATAATTCTTAAGTTAGGATGCATTTTTGGTTTAAGATCTAATGTATGAGGGAGACAAGAATGATTATTGTTTTCAATAAATTTTTTCAAGTATCTCATTAGTTTTGTTGAACGAGAGTTTGTAAAACTTGATGCAATTTTTGACACATATATGAGCTTTGAGCCTAAGAGCATTCATCACATATGTGCTCATATATCTTTTTGTTGTGTGTCATCAAACATAGCTTGTCTATGCTATAACTTACTTTTGAATACGTGTTGAGACCATATTTTTTATGAATTTATGTATAAAGATGATGAGGACATTTAGGATGACCATTTTTTGACCTAAACAAACCTACCTAACCTTTTATCCTTAGAAAACCAATTTGAACCTTAACCTTTCTTTTTTGCATAATAACCTTGTTACAAGCCAAATTTACCCTTTTTGTTATTGATATCCTTAATAATTTTAAACCATAAATTAAAGGAATTGTATTGAGTTTATTCGTTATAGGATTTTGACTATTTCTATGAAAAGTTAATTAGATGATTCAAGTTGTATTGTTTTGACCTTTTATAGAATGGAGGAGAAGTAAAACAAACAAAAGAACATAAAAAAAACAAAATCTCCTCTTTGATATTTTTGTTTTAGAAAAAAGAAAAAAGAAAAAGAATAAAAAAAGAAAAGACAAAGTGATTGAAGAAGATGTTATTTGAACCAAATTTTGATTTATGTTAAAACATGTGTAGATAAGTTTGTATGATTCCCTTCAATTTATTTAGCCAAAAAGTTCCTTTTATTATATCTTACCTAAGCCACATTGGTCCTTTTGATTTATACATTAGGTTCATTTGGTTTAGTGGTGGAGACATGATTCTTAAGTAAGCTTATGGAAATAATTCGCTATGTTTTGATTTGAGATCTTAATGAACCCTAAACACTTTGAGCGTATAAAGTGAAATCCTTGTCAGGGTGTCAAGTTTTGTTTATTTGATTTTGATGGAATTGATGAGATGTCATGTTTTAACAATGTATCCTATGAGTGCTTATTCTCTCGATTTTTATTTTATCTTAACCCTTAAATGTGAATTAGTTTTGGATATTTTTGGAAAACATGAAAAGAGATAAGAGGTTGTTATGAAGATTATTAATGTATTGAATTGATGAATGTTTGAGGATAAGCATGAGTCCGGTGTGAGGGAATTTGATAAGATCTCATCTTGACTAATTATTTGATATTATCTCCTTTGGTTTGAATTTATTTTTGTGCTTAAATGTTAAAGTTAATGTTTGTTTTATTTTAGGAGATAAAAAGTAGAAATTGCATCAAATTAAGACTCTATTGATGATCATGAAAAATTTTGGATAAATTGAAGAGATTGATGAAATGAATAAGGTTGATCACATAAAAAGTTAGAATTCGACTGGAAGACTTTGCCTTATTCTTATCATGAAGGAGTTTGATTTTGAATTCGTTTTAGATAGACATCTTTATAAGTTAAAGTTAGATTAAGATTAGATTAGAAAACCTTATAAAAAGGATGCTTCTCATAATAAAAAAAGGTTCTCTCTTTTTAGGTTTTTTGCAAATCTTTGTCTTTATTTTTATTATTAGAGCACAAGTCATTTGTAGCTAAACTCATCGTTTTGATTCATGAGGATTCAATACTCTGATTGTAAATTTACGAGGTTTTGTGTTTCATACTTTTATTCACGTTTTAATTCAAGTATTTCATGTTTTGAGTTCCTATATTTTATGAATAATTGATATTCGATTAATCTAACAATTTAATTTAATATTGACTATTCTATCATTATTCAGGAATTTAGGGATCTATAATTATCGTGAAGGATTGGTACAAGTACCAAATAGGTTATTTATGAATTTTTATATTTGACTTATGATAAACAAGAAAACTAAATTGAATAATTTCAACTATCTCGATTATTTAATTTAGGGTTTAGTCTTTTTCAAGGACCTTATTGCTATCATTTATCTGATATGGAATGTTCTTACACCCAGTCAATAAATGATAAGTTTTGGTTTAGATGTTGGGTTTGAACTAATTAATTTAGGAACATTTGAGACTTATTACAACTATCCTAATATGTTTCAAAATAACTGTTTGAATTGTGAAATTTTTTTTTAATCCAATGATCAATGTTACAATTAGATGAGATCTTTCCCTTAAATCGGAGTTTGGTAATCTTGACTTTCTCGTATTTAAATTCAGTTGATTTAATTTTGTCTTATTTTTAGTTAATTAATTTCTTAATCAATAACCCCCCATTTAATTTTTTTGCTTGAAATTAAGAAACTGGTGTTCAATTCTCTAGGGATTCGACCTGGTTCCACGACTATTACAAAAGTTTGGAGAATCAGTATTATTTTGGGGACTTCGAAAACCCAACCAGCTCTGTAGGCCACAATCGTGGGTGAACTCCAATGTTTATGTCACAATCGCGGCCCGTTGTGCAACAATTGTAGGTCATTGTTTCAGTATGAGTGTCTTCGAAGCTTCTCCGTTCTTTGATGTTGACCCTGAAACACTAACAAACACATCAAGTTAATTCAATAGCATACTAATTAAGTTCAAAGACTTGTACTAACCCATAAAACAATTAAAACATAAATAATTAATAAACTAACACAATTCTAACCTAAACACATACTAAACAGTTGATTAACAATTAAATACATATTAAACTAAGCTATAAAACACGATGCAATTCACACTTTTCAACATCCATACACTTAAATGTTTACTTGTCCTTAAGAAAACAAAATAACAAACACACAAAATCACACAACACACATTGGAATAATAAGACAATGGCTTCAACTTCATGAAATAAATTTAATTTGAACACGATCATTCAAGTTATATCAAATCATTAACAACCAAAAATATTCATTTAATTTTTGTGAATATAAACTTAGTCTTTTTACTCTGAGGCAAATATTGGTGATGAATATTGATTCAATAACTCAACTAAGTCATGTCTTTTATTAAGCTACTTGGTTGGAACGTCATTATAACCTTTTGACGTGAAGACACACATTTGTGACACATGTTGATCTAGTTACTCAGCTACATCACATTCTCAACTAGCTACTAGCTCTATTCATAACCCAAAGGCTAACAGAATAGTAATTTATTTAAAATTAATAAACAGACATTGTTTATTTTTATTTTATTACCTACCTTATTGCTTAAGCTATCGTTTTTATGAAAAAAAATACTGGCAGAGCTACTTTAGTAGAAAGACCTCAAATTATAAATGAATGTGATAATTTCGAGGGTGGCAAACTCACACTAAATCCTAATTAACTAGATATTTAGCCAAAGGACCCAATTTATTAATTTTGTGAGCTAATGATTCTTCACAAGCTAATAAACTATGTTCAAAATTAAATCAATTCCAATCCATATAAATTATTGATACATCCACACATTTCATAAAATGCAACCTAACAAACTATCATACAATATGCAAAATTCACATTTAAAGAAAAACATATAACCCTCCTTATACTTAAATAACACATTGTCCTTAATGTCAGAAGGAGGCAAACAAAAACACATTGAGAGAAGAAACATAAATTAAAGTAAAGACTAAATTTAAAAAGAAAAGGCTTAGAATAAAGCCTCATGGTGATGGAGGTAAGGGACAAATTCATTGGACCCCTGAGATTGTTGTCTTACCTAGGAATTGTTTAAAGAGAGTGAGGAAGTTAGTGATCCTAGATCCATTAAAATTAATAAAGTTTTATTGAAAATTCAAAACAACTCTAACTAAACCTAACAATTTCAATCGAACTACTAAATGCGCTAATTTATGGTCCTTAGCTTAACCTTGCATCCTTGGAAGTATCTTAATTGTTCGAATAGAAGGAAATCACTTCCTTGTCTTTGGGAATCACTCTTTCGAGGTATAGCTTGCAATGATGCCCATTGACCTTAAAAGTTTCCTTGTTATCATTTTCCAATTTGTGAGCTCCATGATCGAAAACTTGAATGACAGTAAAAGGTCCACTTTATCGAGATTTTAACTTCCCTGGAAATAGCCTCAACCTAGAATTATATAACAAAACCATGTCTCCTACTTTAAATTCCTTTTGTTTAAGATGAGAATCATGTCATTTATTTACGTTTTCCTTGTAAAGTTTGGCATTTTTGTGCATATTATAATGATACTCTCAAGTTCATCCAGTTGCAGAAGTCTCTTTTTGCCTGCGTGCTTCTAATCAAAATTTAATGCTTTAATTTCACAGTAGGTCCGATTTTCTAGTTCGATCGACAAAGGACAAACTTTTCCATACACAAGCCTATAAGGAGTTGTTACAATAGGTGTTTTGAAAGCAGTCCTATAAGCCCATAAGTCATCTTCTAGCTTTATTTCCCAATCCTCCCTAAAGTTGTTCACTGTTTTTTCCAAAACTTGTTTCAGCTCCTAGTTAAGAACTTCCACTTGGCTACTAGTCTATGGATGGTATGACGTAGCAACACAGTGGTGTACTTCATATCTTTTTAAGAGGGCATCAATCGCAAAAATGTGTACCTCAATCACTTATTATCGTATGCGGTACTCCAAACTAGTTGAGTAACTGTTTAATGAACTTTTGCACTGCCTTTCTATCATTCGTTGGAAATGCTACTACTTCGGCCCAACTTGAAACATAATCCACTCCCACTGAAGATGGGAAAGGACCCATAAATTCGATGCCCCATACATCAAACACTTCCGCTTCTAAAATGTTGGATAAAGGCATTTCATCTCTTTTGGAGATGTTACCTATTCTCTGGCACTGATCGCATTATGCTATGAAAGTTTGAGCATCCTTAAACAATTGTGCCCAATAAAATCCACTCTTGAGTATCTAAGCCGCCATTTTGTCAACTCTATAATGCCCAGCATACTGACCTTCATAAGATGTCCATCATTTCTTCTTCTAGCACACATCATTGCATTAACCCATCAGCGCATGCTTTATATAAAATTGGCTCGTCCTGTATATATCGCTTAAAATTAAGCAAGAATCTCTTTCTTTGTTGGTAAGATAAATCTAAAGGGATTTTACCACTAGCAACATAATTTGTGATATTGGCAAACTATAATATAGTAAAACTTTCGAGTCAAATCAGGGTTTTATCGAGAAATTTTTCATTAGTATTGTCGCTTAGCTTGCATTCCCTTCTTTCCAGTCTAGATAAGTGATCTGCAACCACATTTTCTACTACTTTTTTTATCTCTCACCTCTATATCAAATTCCTATAAAAGTAACACCTATCGAATGACCTTGGTTTTGCCTCTCTTTTTTTTGAAAAGGTAGTTTAACGTCATGTGGTCGGTGAATACGATTATCTTTGACCTTAGAAAGTATTGTCAAAACTTATCACATGCATACACTATTGCGAGTATTTCCTTCTCTGTAGTAGTGTAATTCAACTGAGGTCCTGCAAGGGTCTTGTTGGTATAATAGATCGCATGCAACTTGTTATCTTTCCTTTGGCCCAATACACAACCTATGGCTTGGTCGCTTGCATCACACATAACTTCAAATGGAAGTATCTAGTTCAGTGGTGATAGAATTGGTGCTAATATTAATTCCTCCTTTAGTTTTTTGAATGTAGACATAAACTTATCATCAAATAGGAAGGGTGCATCCTTGACTAAAAGATTTGTCAAAGGTCTTGCGATTTGCAAAAAAGTGTTTGATAAATCAACAGTAAAATCTTGCATAACCTAAGAATCCTCATACACCTTTTACATTGCTTAGCGGTGGAAGTTTCTCTATCACTTCTATTTTTGTTCTGTCATCTTCAAATCCTTAGTGTGAGATTTTATCCCCTAGCAGAAAAAATGATGGGAACATAACGTCGTTAGTGTTTACCACGATAGAGATTTAAAATATTTTAATGTTAATATGGGTCCTATAGTTCCATGTAAGCGCCACATGGCACTATAGGATCCACTTATTTAAAATTAATATATTAAAATATTTTATAAATTTAAATATAGATTAAATAAAATTTAACCCTAAATGTGATTATCCTAACTAATTAGCTTGATTAATTAATTAACAAATCAACCCTAAATGTGAGATTCCCCAAATTAAAATCCCTAATCATCAAATAGAAAATGAACTCAAGGATGTCGAAAAGAGAGAGTAATCTGATGTTGAAGCTTAAGATGTCTTAGGAATAACTTGAACAAGGATAGAAACTATTAGAACATGCCACTATAAAAGAATCAGAGGTTGAAGCATTACATGAATCACTGATAAGAGATTTTAATATCAAGCTTTAAGAATGTTAAATCAAAATGACTTCACATCTAAATAATTTTGATAAAAATCAAATAATAATAATATTAGAAAGTGATGAAGTTGAAACGGAAGTGAGGAAGCTGAAGCAAACTAAGACGGAAGCGGAAGCAAAAGTAAGACGGAAGCTGAAGCAAAAGTAAGACAAAAGCGGAAGCAAACTAAGACGAAAGCAAAAGTAAGACGAAAGCAGAAGCAAACTAAGACAGAAGTTGAAGCAAAAGGAAGATGAAAGCGGAAGCAAACTAAGACAGAAGTAAAAGTAAGATGAAAGAAACTAAGACGGAAGCTGAAGCAAACTAAGATAAAAGCAAAAGTAAGACAAAAAACAGAAGCAGACCAAGACGGAAGCAAAAGTAAGACAAAAGAAACGAAGACAGAAGCAAAAGTAAGACGGAAGCGATATAAGACGAAGACCCGATACTACGTCAGATAGTTAATCAATTTGAGTTAGTTACAGAACTCAACTGAATAATTGTTTCTTCAAAGATCAAGAAACAAGAAGAAAGAAGAAGTTATCAAAAAGCAGTTGAAGGCGAAGGCTATAAATACGAGTTGGAGTCGAAGACTAAAAAAGCTTAGTGAAAAAGTTAGTGAATTCAATTAATGCTTTGAGATATTGATCTTAATTTTTTAAACATTATATTTGTGTGAAACACGAGAGCTATCACTTCTGTAACAAAGCTCGCAATATCTTTCTGAAAGAAAGAAGAAAAGTTGAGAGCTTGAAGAGGCTAAGTGAAGAAAAGAATACTTGGTGTAAGAGACCTGAAGAGGATATGTGAAAAGAATACTTGTACAGTTTGAAAAGAATAGTGAAATCTCAAAAAGGATTTTAAAGACTGGACGTAGCCCACGGTTTGGGGTGAACAGGGAAAAAATCGTTGTGTCAACTTCTGAACTCCCTACTTTTAATTTCTATTGTTTTATACAAGTATATAGAAGTTAATTGCAATACATCGTGATTCTTACTTAATAAGTTTTTTTTAGAAAGCAAGTTTTCAAAAAATTTTAAAAAGGGGATTGTATTCATGCAAAAGGATACACAATTTAACCCCCCTTCTTATGGTTTTTGTACATTTAATATAAAGTCTATACTAACGCATGATTTACTTCAATTGGTATCAGAGCTCGACGTCCAAGAACCACCCTTACAAAGTGTGGATAAAGATCCATCACAGAATCACACGTTTATATAACTGAAGGCACCTCCGTCACTAGACCTCCTGTGTTCAATGGTGAAGACTACCACTATTGGAAAGACAGGATGTGACTCTTCATTGAATATACACATATTGATCTTTGGGAGATTATAGAGAATGGACCATATACACCGATGGATGATGAAGGGAATGCCATTCCATGTACCAGATGGTCAGTTGATCAAAAAACAAGATTCCAGCTAAATTCAAAGGCCAAATTCTTTCTAAGTTGTGCCCTAAGCATAAGTGGATACGATAAAGTTAATGGATGCAACACTGCGAAGGAGATATGGGATACTGTATCCATCGCACATGAAGGCACCAACAAAGTGAAGGAATCCAAGATAAGCATTCTTATACACCAATATGAGCTATTCAAAATGAAGGAAGATGAGTCTATCGATCAGATGTTTGGATGATTTCAAACTATTGTCAATGGACTCAAAGCTCTTAGAAGAATCCATGATAATCAAGATCATGTTCGAAAGATTCTCAGAAGCCTACCAAAAAGATGGAGACTTAAAGTCACCGCGGTATAAAAAGCTAAGGACTTGAGCGTATTAAAGCTTGATGAATTGTTTGGATCCTTTAAGATAGATGAAGGGGAGCTCGATGTAGAAGATAAACCCAGATGGGATAAATCTATAGCATTGAAGACTGGACAAAAGAATCACAAGATTCAAAGGAAGAAAAGTTCATCGTCAAAAGCTTTAAAGATCGAAGAAGTCAAGGATGACGACTCTAGTGAATCTGAACAAGATTCAAACGAAGAAGATGATGAATTATCTTTTATCTCAAGGAAGATTAGACACATATGGAAGAAGAAAGCAAGAGGAAACAAAGAGTTTTCTTTCAAGAAGAATAGCAAAGATGAAGGCAAGAATAAGAAAACATTTTTCATCTGCTACGAATGCAATAAACCTGGACACTACAAGTATGAATGTCCATTGCTGAAAAGAAAACCCAAGAAAAGTAGAGAAAACAAGAAGAGCATGATGGCAACATGGGAAGATTTGGATTCGTCCGAATCTGATACTGATTCAGAGGCAT
>JAOSBK010018940.1:0-12512 GCA_027568895.1 Erythroxylum shatona | reverse complement strand
ACCTTGAACAACTGAACTAAGAATCTCTACTCTCCCGGCATAAGATAACGTATGGCCATTCCACATTGTCAAACAAGCTTCCACCAAATCCAAAAGACTAGCATATTGCATTACAAAAATTTTCATAGGAGCAAGTGGAACTCCTAAATACCAAACCGGGAAGTCCCCTAAACCGAATTCCGTCAGCTGCAAAATGGAATCACACTCCATACCCTAAACTCCTCTAAGAAAGATGTTCGATTTATGAGGGTTCACCGTCAAACCTGCCACACGGTTCAGAACCTGTAAACTAGTTAGTAAAATGCGAACAGAGGGAAGATCACCCCAGGAGAATAGCATAAGGTCATCTGCAAACGCCAAATGGGTAATACGTAACTGCTGACATTTGGGATGAAAATTAAAATCAGTATCTGAAGTACGAAATTTAAGATCTCGTGACAAATATTCCAGGCATAAGACAAACAGCAGCGGTGACATCGGGTCTCCCTGACGCAGCCCCCGATGCCCCTTGAAAAATCCATGCAGGTTACCATTAATAGATACCGAAAAAGAGGTCGTAGTAACACACTCCTTTATCCAAGAAACAAACCGAGAAGGGAAGCCAAACGCGGTCAACATTTCCAATAGAAAATCCCAAGAAATCCTGTCATAAGCTTTAGATAGATCAATTTTAATAAGGCACCTTGGCGATATCCGCTTACGTCTATAACCCCGAGCTAATTCCTGTGCAAGGTAGATGTTATCTTGTAAATTGCGCCCCAGTAGAAATGCAGATTGTGCTAAGTCCACAATACTTCCTACCACCCCTTTCAAACGCTCCGTGAGAATCTTCGAAATCACCTTATAAGTAACATTCATACAAGCGATGGGCCAAAAATCAGTAACTTTCAGGGGAAGATGAGTCTTCGGAAGGAGAGTAATAATCGAATGATTGACCTGTTTAAGCAATCGTCCACTAACAAAGAATTCCTGAACAGCCGCAATTAAAGTCCCACCAACCAAGTCCCATTGTTGTTTGAAAAACGTTGCCATAAAGCCATCCGGACCCGGAGCTTTGTCATTACCAATAGCAAACAAGGCACTTTTAATATCTTGTTCCGTGATCGGTGCTAGCAACTGGGCACTTTGCTCTAAAGTAAGCAGGGGGCCAGTACCAACCACCTGGGAATCCAGCTGCTCATAAGTGTCCGAAGAACCAAACAGCCCCTGATAGTAATGCAAAACCTCCGAAGCAACTTCCTCCATCGAAGAAGTAGAAGAACCATCGGACTTAATCAAAAGGGTAATCTCATTGAACCGGGATCTTTTGCGAACAATGGAATGGAAATAACGAGTACTACGGTCCACCTCTATCAAATGTGTGCCTTTAGCTTTTTGTTGGTAGAACATCCGTTCAGCCTCTTGAAGAAAAACGGCGTGCTGTCGCTTGGCATTCAGCTTTAAATTCAAAGAAAGATCATCAGGCTGATTAAGGGAGATCTGATAAGCAGTCTGAAACGCCTCTTGCGCTGCCTGTTCTTTTTGCGTTATGTGACCATAGGCTGTGGAATTCAGCTGCTTTAAGGGGCGTTTCAGCTTCTTTAATTTAGACGCCAATGTAAATTGCGCTGTACCACAAACGGGGATGGCCCAAGTAGAACGTGCAATATCCGAAAACAAAGGATGCTGAAGCCAAAAGTTGAAAAATTTAAAGGGACGATTGCCCCTAGTAAGCTGTCGCTCAAATTCAACAATAATCGGGCAGTGATCCGAATCAAACCGCATAGGGAGGAAGTGGGCGAAACAAAACCAGCCCCTCAATTCCCATTCCACATTAACAAGCACCCGATCCAATTTGGCCCACATTTGATTTTTCTGCCATGTAAACACCTCACCCCGGAAAGGGGCATCATCTAGGCCCAAAGAAACCCGAAATTCCTAAAGGTCCTTCAGAAAATAATCCGTAGTGGGCTTATACCCGAGGCGTTCTTCAGCCTTACATACACAATTAAAGTCCCCCAAGAGTAGCCAATGAGGGGAAGGGTCCATCCGCAACTCATGTAGTCTATTCCAAAGGGTCTGACGCTGCTGCACACTATAAAGGCCATATAGACCCGACACCAAAAATTCCCGTTGTGTAGGAATATGAGAAACTCGACAATGAATATACTGGTCCCCAACCTCTAAAATCTGAACGAAGTAGGTGGAGGGTTGCCAAGCGAGGGCCATCCGACCCTTCGCAATCAAGTCAAAGTTATGGCCATAGGTCCAGCCGGGAAAGCGATTACTCATCATACGATCCAATCCAGTTACCGTTAATTTGGTTTCAAGGAGACAAAAAAATTTACAATTGTGCTGCCTAACGAGATTGACAACACTCTTTTGTCGCGAGGTCGATCCTAGACCCCGGACATTCCAACAAAGCAAGCTCATTTCAGCAAACGGGAGGACCCGGCCCCTCCAGGTTTACCAGAAGTACCGGACTGATCCCGAATCTGCCCAGATTTATGCAGTTTAGAAGTAGTCATCCCTTTATCGCCACCAGGGAGACCAGAAGGAGCACCCAAAACACCCTTACCCTTACTAGGCTGAGCAGATTTCATACGCGGCTATCCAATAGTTCCCACATTTTGCAGCCTAGACTGATCAATACTAGGCTTCACAACCTGCGGAGAGTCAATCACCGGAAGAGGAGGCACTGAAGTAGGACTGGTGGTGGGGGGAACCTAAACCCCCGAAGAGGCAACCCCTGTTGGAGGCGACCTCGCCTGAGCAGGCTGGGGACCCCGTGCCTTAGGGACCCATTTCTGAAACTTCGGAGGAGGCTTCTTGCAAGTAAAGAAATTGTGTCCGAAATGTCTACAGTCACAGCAATATGACGGAAAGGTCTCATACATGACCGATTGAGTAAAGCGGGTACCTTCGGGCAGATTAACCTCAAAACTTGTAATGGGGGCCTTCGAAACATCAACCTCCACAAGGAGCCGAGCATAACCAACACGGGCACGTTGGGTGGTAACAAGATCAGAACAAATGGGTTTTCCCACCATTGAGCCAAGTTTGGATAAACCTTTATCCGTCCAAAGATCCAGGGGAACATTTGGGAGTTTAATCCAGAGAGGCAACGCCATAAAGTCCTTAAAATTAAATAGTAAAAACTGGAGCCAACGGCTTTAACATCAATGTCTTCCCGAACGAAACATAAGGCCCCCCTACCAAGACAGTGGTGCGAGCTTGATTCGAATCAAAACGGAAAACCAACCAGCCGCCTTCATGGGGGATCAATTTGCACTCCACACCCCATTGAGACATAAGTGTTTCAACAGCCTTCATACCCGGGAAACGACCCATGAACACTCCAACCAAACAAAAGCCCCACTCCTTCTCTAAGTCTAATCTATCTTCTGCTAAGATAGTAACCTCCTTCTCCGCAGGAATATGCGCCAACCTCAACCCCTGATTCAAGTCCCAGTTATTTTTAAATAGACTTGCGAATGAAGGCTTCCCAGGGGCCTCAACCACCGGAGCTTGTTAGCCATTGTCCTGAGACACCGAACCCACCACAGGACTTGTCGTCTAGGGGGGAGGCAAAATATCACCCACATTATCAACCGGCGTCTCCTCATTGGACTCGTCTGACTCAGAGGACGCAGGACTGGCCACACCATTTTCATCTCCTTCAGAATCCTCTTCAGTCGAGGAGGAGGACAGGGCTTCCGTAAGAATTTCAATCAAAACACCTTTACCCGATTTTAGAGAGACCCCCGATTTCTTCGAGGCTGAAGAACGTACTGACGCCCTAGAAGTCACCGATTTAGCGCCAACAGAAGGGGGCGCCTGAGCAGGTGGCGCACCCTCCGTAGACTGACTTGAAGGGGGAGACGCATCCCCGACAACCTTCACCTCTGATTCCTTCGGTTTCTTCTACAACACCCTTTCCAGAGAGAGGACGAGCGCTGACTGAGAAGACCCAGCCGAAGCATCAACTCCCGCCAAATTCCCACACCGCAATGTGCCACACAAGAACAAATAAGAACCGAAACAACAGTATCTCCGGCGCTACAGAAGACCCAATCAACGATGGCAAGAACGTGGACTCAATCTAGGAGAAGGAAATCCTAGAGAGAGACACTCTCAAACGCCCACTGACTGATATTGATAGCTCTTTCTTTTTTTTTGATGAAAGGTTAATGTATTCATCAAAAAAGAGGAATGGGTATGTACACAAGCACAGGGGCATACCCCAGTCAAAAGGGAAGGACAACACCCTTCCCTTAAATCATAAAATACCCGAAGAATGGGGCAAAAGGACCAAAAAGGCCTAACACACTAAAAACTAGTACCACCAATGTAAGGGGCTAACATTGAAGCCCATAAAATAAGCTACCCAAAAGAAGATCACAAAAGACCCTATAGGCCAACTAAAGGAACAAGCAACCCATCCAAGCTGCAGAAATCTGACGCCATCACCCTAGACAGCAGCCCACAGAGTAGGCCAGTAGGAGGCCGGTGAGGCTAAGTAGGCAGGCTGATATCACGGAGCAGGCCCGAGTCAAACGAGCAGGGCAAATTGCATGAAGAACCAACAGAAACACAACCTCGCGTATGCCCTCTTGAAGCAGCAGCAAATCAGCCCAGAGGAGAACACATGATCACCTCCGAGGAGGACAGGGGAGTAACCGCCCAGTGGAAGCAAAAGAACACCAACCAAAAGACCACCATTCTTCTCTACGGTGGTTCCTAAAGCATCCAGAGACTGAAGTCAATATCTGCATGCAATAGGAACCAGAAGGAATCTGCAGAGAAGAAACACCACTCATAAAACGACTCGCAAACACAGCATCCCACTAGACATATAGCGGGGGCAGTACACACCACCCCAAAACCCAATACGACCAGGGGAGTCATACCTCACCACGACGTCGCATCCCACCCACCATCCAAAGAGCAGACCCTCGGGAATTCTTCATAGAACCGCACCATATATAGATAAAATGCCAACACTCCCCCAATAACGACACCGTTTGACCCTCCTTAAACTGCAGCAGTACGTATTTAGGTAGAGCCCCCAAAAGCCAAATCACCCCTCTAGAGAAGAATAAATTGGGCCTCATATCGGAAGGAAGCTACCACAAAATAAAAGAAAATGATCTGCCCTCAACAACACCCAAAACAACAGCACATACCAGCAGAAAACGGGAGCGTTTAAAGATCACCGTTCAGTGAACCAACCCCTTACAGATCAAAACGCACCTAGCTAACAAAAACGACACAGGAAACCTCCCCCTAACCTCACATCCACCCTCAGCCGCAAGCAAAGATCCACAAAGGCAGTAGTCAAGCAAACACAAAAGCATACCTGCCACAAACTAAATCTAGGGCAAACCCCTAAACTTTCGGAGCGCCCTCTAGGTCGACTGAGATGTGCTCCCTATCTCCCTGAACACCAGCGGTATGGGTAACCACTAAGGACTAGCAAACCAGAGACTCCATAAGTCCACAACTCCCGAAAGAGTACTCCCCAAAAACACACCTCTGGGGGAGCATCAGAGACCACAACTCACCATTAGATCCTCGCGGCTCACCCAATCAGAAATACTGCTAGCCAAAACAAGTGAAGGCCGCCCCGTCAAAATATAAGTGACCACGATAAAACGACACCGTAGAAGCACACTCATCAAAGAGGCAAGCGTGACCAATAAAAGACCAAGCCCCCATTCAACACCTCAAGCACCCGGGTCCCCGACCCCTCCACCCTGATCTCCATTAAAAATATCCACCACAATTAAAAAGTAATAAGATCTCTCAGATAAAGCCGGTATAAAATCTTGTACGTGGAAGTTTTAATCTTACAGGTAACATCCCTACGAGTAAAGGAGGCTCCATCTAATTGTATGGCATTCCAAATTTGCCAGATAGTATAAACAGAACACAGGAAGGCGAGGCGAATAGTTTTACATCTCAGTAGGGTGCCCTTAGCTTCTGTTCGAATCCATTTAATTGCACGAGAAAGGGATCCCATTTCTCGCTGAATACATAACCATTGCCGAATATCTTGCCAAACGCCTTTAGTTAAGGCACATTGAAAAAACGAATGAGCAACAGTTTCCTCAACCCGTTTACACAAGATACAAGTCCTCTCCATATTGAGGTAGTGTAGCTGATCCTTTGTAGGCAAACGTTGTCGCATTCCTAACCAGACAATAAAGGAATATTTAGGAGGTATATATCTCCTCCAGATAAACGACATCCAGGGATGACTAACTTGTTTGGGCCTCAACAACTCATACACCTTTCCGGACAGTAACCGACCATTAAGGCATAACTTACAAAATTCCAAGTTGACAGCCAGGCGACCGCCCAATTTTTCCATAATACAATCACGAATATGGGAAACTCGTTTCATTAGCATGGAGTCCCGGGGATGGGGCACCCACTCCCAGATAGATATTCCACGCAGGTAGACAGAATGGATCCACTTCACCCACAAAGAATTTGCTTCCTCATGAAAATTCCACAGCATCTTCGCTAGTAACGCCATGTTCCAAATTTTATAATTTTTCAACCCAAGGCCCCCTTCCGCTTTTGGTGAACAAACACTCTCCCATGCCACCCTAAAATGCTTTCCCCCCCAAAGGAATAATCTGCATAATGAAGTAAGTTTATCCAAGACCACCACAGGGATCGGGAACGCCTGGAGCCAGAAAGATAAAATTCCTTGAATAACATAATTAAGAAGTTCCAATCTCCCTGCATAAGACAACGTCTTTCCATTTCACATAGTCAAGCAAGTTTCCACCGAATCAATGAGACTATCATACTGCACCACCGAAATTTTCATAGGAGCAAGTGGCACCCCCAAGTACCGAACAGGGAATTCCCCTACTCCAAACTCCATCATCTGCAAAATGGAGGCACGCTCCATACCCCAAACGCCCCCAAGAAAAATAGTCGATTTTTGAGGATTGACCTGCAAACCAGCAACACAGTTTAAATCCTGTAAGCAAGAAAGTAAAATACGGACAGAAGGAGGATCCCCCCTTGAAAAGAGCATGAGATCATCCGCAAAAGCCAGATGAGTTATACGTAATTGCTGACATTTCGGGTGAAAATTAAAATCAGTATCGGTAGTACGGAGTTTGATTGCCCTCGACAAATATTCCAGGCAAAAGACAAATAGAAGCGGTGACATCGGATCGCCTTGACGCAGCCCCCGGTGCCCCTTGAAAAAACCATGCAAATTCCCATTGATAGATAACGAAAAAGAGGTCGTGGTGACACACTCTTTGACCCAAGACACAAACTGTGCAGGGAAACCGAAACCTGTCAACAAGTCCACTAGAAAACTCCAAGAAATCCTATCATAAGCTTTGGAGAGATCGATTTTAATCAAGCACCTAGGCGAAATACGCTTCTGACTATAGCCCCGCGCTAATTCTTGAGCAAGGAAAATGTTGTCATACATATTACGCCCCAGAATAAACGCTGATTGGGCAAGATCCACAATACAATCCACAACCCCCTTCAATCGCTCAGTGAGGATCTTAGAAATCACCTTATACGTCACATTCATACAAGCAATAGGCCGAAAATCTGTAACTTGCGGGGTCTGTGTAGTCTTCGGAAAAAGAGTAATAAGTGTATGATTCAATTGTTTAAGCAGACACTCACTAGTAAAGAATTCCTGAACAGCGGCCGTTAAAGTCCCACCTACCATGTCCCAATGGTGTTTGAAAAACGCGGCCGTATAGCCATCCGGGCCTGGTGCTTTATCATTGCCTATAGAAAACAAGGCATTTTTAATATCCTGATCCATAATTGAGGCAATCAGCCGTTCATTCATCTCAGGGGAGATCAGCGGACCATTACAAACAATCCGTGAATCCAACGGCTCACAAGGGGCAGAAGAACCAGAAAGCTCTTGATAGTAAAGCAATAAAGCCGAAGTAACTTCCTCCATCAAAGAAGTAGACGAACCATCTCCAGTACGTAGATGTGTAATCTCATTGAACCGTATTCTTTTGCGGAATAAGGAATGAAAATAGCGGGTGCTGCGATCAGCCTCCATCAGGTGAGTACCTTTAGCTTTTTGTTGATAGAACAGTCGTTCAGCCTCTTGAAGAAAAGAAGCGTGCTGGTGGGTAGCATTCAGCTTTACAATCAGGGAGGGATCATCCAGATTATTAAGAGAGCACTAGTAAGCAACATGAAACGCCTCCTGAGCAGCAAAAGCTTTTTGTGATAGGTGCCCATAAGCCGAAGCATTGAGCTGCTTTAAGGGGAACTTCAAAGCCTTCAATTTAGTTGCAAGATTAAACTGCGCAGTACCACAATCTGGGGTGGTCCAGGAAGTTCGAACTATAGTCGACAACTTAGGATGTTGAAGCCACATGTTGAAAAATTTAAAGGGCCGATTGCCCTGAGCTAGCTTTTTCTCAAAGTCAACAATAAAAAGGCAGTGATCAGAATCAAACCGCATAGCAAGGAAGTGAGCGAAGCAGAATCAGCCCCGCAATTCCCATTCCACATTAACTAGTACCCTGTCCAATTTGGCCCACAGCTGGTTTTTCTGCCAAGTGAACACCTCTCCACTCGAAGGTGCATCATCCAATCCCAAAGTAACCCAGAATTCCTGGAGGTCCTTGAGAAAATAATCTGTAGTGGGCTGATACCCTAGTCGTTCCTTTGTCTTACATACACAATTAAAATCCCCCATAAGCAACCAAGGAGGGGTGGGATCTCGCTGCAACTCAAGTAAACGATGCCAAAGGGCTCGCCGTTGCGTCACACTATAAAGGCCATAAATGCAAGACACCAAAAAGTCCCGTTGTGTAGGAAGATGAAATACACGACAGTGGATAAACTGATCCCCCAGCTCCAAAATCTGACATGAGTAGGTGGAGGATTGCCAAGCTATAGCCATTCTACCCTTCTCAATTAAGGCAAAGTTATGGCCATAGTCCCAACCGGGAAAACGCCCACACATCATACGGTCCAACCCAGTCACCGTAAGCTTTGTTTCAAGAAGACAAAAAAATTTACAGTTGTGCTGCCTCACAAGAGTGGCAACACTCTTTTGTCTCGAGGTCGATCCTAGACCTCGGACATTCCAACAAAGAAAGCTCATTTCAGCAAACGGGAGGGTCCAATCCCTCCAGCTTTACCAAAAGTACCTGACTGGTCCCGTAGCTGCCCAGTTTTATTCAATTTAGCAGGGTTCAGCCCTTTATCCCCACCCTGAACCCCAGAAGTAGTACCCGCAACGCCCTTGCCTTTACTAAGTGGAGTAGCTTTCATACGAGTGGAAGTACTCACTGGCGGAACCGCTGGCTGAACAGAACTAGGAGCCTCAACCTGCTGAGAGTCACTAGCCTGAAGAGGGCTCACTGGTGTGTGCGCTGCGGTGGGGGGAACCGAAGCTGATGGAGGCCCCGAAGGAGCACTCCCTTGAGGAGGAGACTGCACCTTTGCTGGTTGGGAGCCCCGTGCTTTGGGAACCCATTTCTGAGGCTTCGGATGAGGCTTCTTACAAGTAAAAACATTATGCCCGAAATGCCAACAATCACAGCAATACGACGGGAAGGTCTCAAACACGACTGATTGAGTAAAGCGGGTACCTTCCGGAAGATTAACATCAAAACTAGTAATGGGCTTTTGTGACACATCAACCTCCACAAGAAGCCGAGCATATCCTACACGAGCTCGTTGAGTAGTAACAAGGTCAGAACAGATTGGTTTCCCCACCATAGAGCCAAGTTTAGACAAACCTTTATCCGTCCAAAGATCCAAGGGGACGTTAGGAAGCTTAATCCTCAAAGGCATTGCCATAAAATCCTTAAAATTGAAAGCAAATCTAGGAGCCAATTTCTTCAACATTAAGGTCTTCCCAAACAAAACATACGGCCCCCCCGCCAAAACAGAAGTGCGAGCCTGATCTGATTCGAAACGGAAGACCAACCAACCTCCTTCATGGGGGATCAATTTGCACGCCACCTCCCATTGGGTGATAAGGCCTTCGACAGCCTTCATGCCCGGAAACCGACCTGTGAAAACACCAACCAGATAATATCCCCATTCCTTCTCCAACTCCAGCCGATCTTCAGCAAGGATAGTAACTTCCTTCTCCGCTGGAATGTGTTCCAACCTCAGTCCCTGCGTCAAATCCCTATTATTACGGAAAAGACTCGCAAACGAAGGTTTCCCCGGAGCACTCTCCTCAGCAGTTGTGTCTCCATTTTGTGTTTACCCCAAACCCACCTGAGTACTCACAGGAGGAGGGGGAGGCAATTGCGCAACCACCTGGTCAGCAGGTGAGGCAGCGCTGGAGTCTTTAGACTCTGACGAAGAAGGACTGCCCTCTACAGTATCGTCTTCCTCATGTTCTTCTTCAGACGAGGAGGAAGAGATATCTTCTTGAAGAATAGCATTATTAACACCTTTACCAGACTTTAGAGACACTCCCACTTTCTTCTGAGCAGCAGGACGTACAGACCCCATCGCTGTAGTCGATTTGGAAGAGGGGGCGCCTGAACAACGGGTCCACCTCCAGTAGACTACCTAGAGGAAGGGGACTCAACCCCAGAACCAGCCAACACAGAGTCCTTCGGTTTCTTTTTGCCCATGAGCCACAGAAACCATAGATGCTTACTCTCCACCCAAAGAGGGAAGAAGCGGGAATCGGAAACCCAACAGAAAACTCAACAAAAATTCGCACAAGGGCCTCCAAACTTACTCACAGCTCAAATGTGAAGCACGAACGCAAGAAGCAGAAACGAAAAAGCAAGCTGAACCACCGGTACCCCAGAAATCCACGTACGACAGTAGCAAGAAACGTGGACGTAGTCTAGGAGAAGGAAACCCTAGAGAGAGACACTCTCAAACGCCCACACTGATAGCTCTATTGATAGCTCTTTCTTTTCTTTTTTTTGATAAATGATAAATATTTATCAAAAGAAAAGGGTATGTACACAAGCACAGGGGCATACCCCAGTCAACATGGAAGGACAATGCCCTCCCCTAGAACCTCTCCAATACCCTACTATGGATACAAAAGTAATCAGATGGGCCCAAACATCCTTGAGCCCAAACCTACTAAAATAAATAAACATACAAGGAAAACCAAGTTAACAACCCAAAAAGAGAACAACGGGACTACAGCCCAATAAAAGTAGGACAGCCGACCATATAAAAGCCCGAACTAACGGCCCGGTAGAGTATAGCAAGTAGCAGCCCATAGTACACCCAACGGAGGCAAAGTATGTGAGGCTAGTGGGGATCATGCCCAAGCCACAAGCCAAGAGGACCACCACGACGCCGTTTCACACCCACCAGAAGCAGCAACACATGGTCCAAAGAAAGACTCCCAGGCGTCATGCGCCACCGTAAATAATCGAGTGCAAATAATCAGCCAGAACACAAATAACAAAAACCACCCAATCTAGCAAAACCTCCACGCCAGCCGGTTCCTAAAGCATCCAGACTCGGAAGAGGGTGCATGCAAAAGGAACCGAAGAAATAAGCACCAAACAGGACCCGCGAAAGGAGAACCCCCAAAGACACCCAAAACGACAGCGCACAACCCATAAGAACAGCCCAACCCCACCTTCCTCTCGCCAACATAAGACAGGATCGTTTAACAACTGATCCCGAACACCAACATTAACCCAGGTCCGACCTAAAAACGGCACCATGCGCACCCAACTCCCTACCATAAAGGGCAACGACGTCGCAGCCCCCTGTAACCAAGGAGCAGGCCCACTGAAATGCCCCGGTGTCCAGCCCTCTCAGACAAACCTGCCAAATATCAAATGACGCCGTTTCATCAGCCTTCCAATGGGGAAAGCACGAGCACCCCCACTGCCCCTTCCAGAGTACTGCAACCAATCAAACCAAATCAAACAAGAGAGAACTCCGGAAAGACAAAACGCCCTTAAGGCCGAGACAAGACCTCGCCCTCACCATTAAAACCCAGCAAAAGCAACCAAACAACTGGAAAGTAGACCCGGAACGAACCACAGGTAGGCGACTCAGATCCATTGACACCAGAGAAGAAAGGTAAAGAGCCCCAATACCCACGGGGAAAGCACTGAAACCCCAGAACATCAGTGTGCCCTCATCGCCTCAGAGGAGAATCTAACCGCAACCCCTCGAATTAGGATCTCCAGTGCTGCCCGGTCCATTATAAACAAGGACCCAAATAAAAAATGACATCGTAAATGTGTACTCCCAAAAGAAGCGTACTAACCCCCCACCTCAAATTAAAACTTAACAAGATCGCCCGGATAGAGACGATACAAAAGCTTATACACCGAAGTTTTGATTTTAGAGGTGACATCCCGACCTGAAAACGAGGCGTCATCCATTTGCACTGCGTTCCGAATTTTCCATATAGTATAAACAGTACATAGGAATGCAATCTGAATAGCTTTACATTTCAGTAAAGCGCCTTTGGCTTCGATTCGTATCCATTTAATCGCACGCAACAGGGAGCCCATTTCACGCTGAAGACCCAACCAGTTCCGAATGTCCTGCCA
>JAOSBK010018813.1:0-12518 GCA_027568895.1 Erythroxylum shatona | reverse complement strand
GAACCAAATCAACTCTATAATCAACAAATTATATGACAATTCATCGAACTTAAAACAATATTTCTTCATAGAAATAGATTGAACCAAATCCTTCAATTCTCCAACTATCTCCAAAAATCTTGGATCTACAAACTTTATTTTAGATCCAAAATATACTCCCCCTAACTTGGAACCTCATTAGTCAATCTGTTTTTCCTATACAGCTAATGCCACAATATGCTTCCGAACTCAAATGTATCTCTACAATTTACACTTTCATACTTGGAGGGGTTCCATCAAGAGGAAATATTTGTTTGCATTTCTAGATCCATTTCTATAACTTTTTTCTTTCAAAATGTGAAAACTCCAATATACTGATTCTTTTTGGTTTGACGCATCCTATATATGAAATATTTTCATATGACCAATCTTTAAGTTTTTGCCCTTGACTTCCATATATTGAGGCCTACAAGTTTTTTGAAGTTACTATGGCATTGTTTTGACTCTAGTATAATCTTCTCATATCTCGTTTCAAAATCCTTCATTTATGTTTTAATGGATTCCTTGAACCTCCTATGGTCACGCACTCTTCTACCTTTGACTATTGTCACCCATAATACTATAAGTAGCAATTTGCACTAATGTTAAATTGATGTAGCCAAAAAGCATATAGAGTTTATAACATTATGAAATTGCATGGATAAAAAAGAATTAGAAAGAGATTGAGGGAGAGAAAAAAGAAAAGAAGTTAACTGTTTCTTTGAAAACTAGCGACCAACTCAAAAACTCCTTTAGATAGTTGTTAGGTGTAAGTTATTTGTGCAATGACTATATAATACGTATCCTTCTAATGAAAAATATCCAATGCACTATTTGGTGACTCTATCTCTTTATCTAATGAAGTGTTATTTGTTCGATTAATAGCCCAACTTTAATGTCCCTATTAATGGATTGATTTGAGTCTAGACATGTAGTTTGGAGACTCGATTTGAGTTGTGGTTACGGGTCGATATAGAAGTGTATTTTTACTTGTAGGGAGACCCTTATTTCAAAAGGGGATGTCCATTTTATAGGAGAAATTCTGCCGAATTTTCAATAAGATCCTCGTAAAATGTGACATCCGTTTTGTAATTACAACAAAAGCTCCTTAGTATTAACTTATGATCTTATTATTATGCAATTTATTGAGGATAACACTTAATTATGATTTATTTGAGTATAGTTAATGACCTTCATTGATTATAAGATTTCATGGCAATTGTTTTTTACTATCCTGCTTTCTAAACTGTGAACCATTTTGTTGTTGGTTGTAGGAACTCTTTTGTCCCCAGTATTTATACTTGGAAGGAAATTGAAGAGAAGCATTCGCAGGTATTCAAATGACATTCATTTATGTATATGGAGAGACAATGTCAACAATGAAATGAACCACATTTTAAACTACATTTGTATCAGTTCTAGATCCGTCATCAGCATCTTCGTTGACGTACTTCAAGAAGATCGCTCTGCACTCCGGTTGAGGTAAGTGATTATGTTTTATACTAAGTTTTTTTGCTCTTGGTTTATTTGTTGGGTGTATGAACTTCCCATTTGAACTTCCTGTATTGTTAATTGATATGCCTCGCATGATGAGTATCTATCTTGTTTGTCGTATGAACTTCGGTTATGTATGGATTTATATAGGACGAGTTTGACTTTTGTTATTGTTCCAATTACCTTAATTATATGAATCCGTTATTGCCAAGATGCTCTCTTAAATGATGAGGTTTTGTTTACTTTTTGTGTCCACATTTTTTCGATACAATGACTTTTTAGTGTTTTGTTTATGTTAAACTAATGTATTAAAATAAGTATTCATATTTTTATGAATACTTATTTGATTAGGTAATAGTAAATATTTATAATCCATTAAATATCAAACTTTTAACAATATGTGTCTTATGACATATATGATTACGAACATATATGTCATACATTCAGTTTAAATATATTTGATATGAACCCATAAACCTTAACCCATAACCCATTATGAAGCTCTCGTGAGGCTTATAGGTGAATAATACAAGGAGCTTAGGGGTCAGAATTTGAACTTCTGATGTTGGATCATAAGTCTTATCTTACATACCTTGTTATATGTGGCATATATGAATGATACTAACAATGGATTCACTGGTTAAAATTAACAGTTTTCCAGATATGAGTTTCCTGGATAGATCTTGGATGTATAGACGATTAACTCCTGATGGTTTCATTAATCCTAAATTTGTTGATGGAGTTGAAGGTTTTATTCATTATGCATTTTCTCAACCTGCATATATGGATGGGCAAAAGATCAGATGTCTATGTAGGAAGTGCAATCACAAATGTTTCCTTACTATTGATGAAGTTAATTTGCATTTGCTGAGAAAAGGGTTTATCCCCAATTATTTTCAGTGGACACGACATGGGGAACTGTTGATTTCTAGCACCTCAAAGGGGAATGAAACACAATCGTCTATCAACTTAAATGAGTATGAAGGGGAGGTTAGATTTAGAAGAAATTTTGTTGATGAAACTGCAAATTCGTACATGCAAATGGTTTATGATGGGGTCGGTTATACCTTTGAGACAAATAGGAAAAATGTTGAAGAACCTAACCCACAAGCAAAATTTTTTTTCACTTACTACAGTCTGCTGACCGAGAATTGTGGCCAAATTGTGAGACAATAACGCAATTGTCTTCAATTGCTCGAATATTGAACATAAGAGTGAAGGGCATATTTCAGATCATAGTTTTGATAAAATTCTGGAGTGGTTTATGAATCATTGCCTGCTGATCATATAATGGTTAACAGTTTTTACAATATGAAGAAACTTATTAGGGGTTTTGGTTTGTCTGTGAAAAAAATTGATTGTTGTTGATTGGGATGTATATTGTATTGGGGAGATGATGTGAACTTAGAAGAGTGCAAATTTTGTGGTCAATCAAGGTTTAAGCCAAGAAAGTTCAATGAAACAGAAATTAGTTCCATGGAAGCAGATGTATTATTTCCCGCTAACTCCGAGACTTCAGAGACTTTATGTTTCTGATGTGACTGCATCTCACATGAGATGGCATGCTGAACACGAACAAGAAGATGGAGTAATGCGTCATCCAACAGATGCACTGGCATGGAAACATTTCAATGACACCCATCTTGATTTTGCAATTGAAAGTCGGAATGTTCGGTTGGGATTGTCGATGGATGGATGCCAACTTTTTGGTCAATCCGAACAGCAATATTCTTCATGGCCAATTATAATTACTCCTTATAATTTGCCTCCTTGGATGTGTATGAAAGAGGCTTATATGTTCTTGACAGTTATTGTGCCAGGACCAACAAATCTGAAGAAAAAAATAGATGTTTTCTTACAACCATTGATATCAGAATTGCAGCAGCTTTGGGAATATGGTGTGCAAACATATGATGTCTCTTTGAAACAGAATTTTGTGTTGAGAGCGGCTTTGATGTGGACCATTAGTGACTTTCCGGCTTTTGCCACGTTATCTGGTTAGAGCACAGCTGGAAAATTGGCTTGTCCTCATTGTGGCAATATTTCAGGTAACAATATGGGACCAAAGAGACAGCGTGAGGTTATGCGGCTGTGGTTTAGAGCGATGTTCGGAGGAACTTATTGTGAAGGTGGATCGTCACAGTCTACTACTCGCACTGACTCACCTCCTCCTCCTACACGGTCAACAGTTGTAGATGAGCCATCACCTTCTGTTCCTCATGCTACACTATCTCCTTCGCCAACTCATATATCGTCCAATACCTCTTTGGTGGATGGAGGAGAGGTCCGCCAGCCTGGATCTGTTGGAGATGATGGGAGAAAGTATATCACAATTATCAATGAACAGTAAGTGAAATAACATTAATCACTATTTGCTTTACTATAAGCCTTAGGTGTTTCGGTTCTTTTCTAGACTAAAATTACTTCTTATTTTAGGTTGGTTCCGTCTGGAATGAGTTCCAAACATATAACTTCTACATTTAAGGAAAGGATTGATCCTGAGGGTTATGCATGGAAGAATATATCTGAAGCTACAAAACAATTTTACTTTCAGGAGTTTAAGGTACAATAAATATTTATTTCCTTTTTATATTGATTTATATAGTCTAATTAGATAAATAGCATTACATTATATACAATAGTCTTTTTTTTCTTCTTCATTCAGAAAGAATTTTTCTGGAAGTCTTGTTTGGACGCGAGCATATATAAAATATGGGAAAAGCGAGCTCGTACATGTTATCGCGACTTTATTAACGCGACATATAAGGCTGGTGCACGACCCCGTTATATTTCGGAGGAAATTTGGAGTCGTTGGCTGGAGTATTGGGCATCACCTGCAGCTATGTCCATCTCAGGGCATAACTCGGCCAACAGACGTGGAGGCCCAGGTAGAGAGAGTCTTCCCGTATAAACGGGAGGATCAATAACCCACCACGAGCATGCACATAAACTTGAATCTCAACTTTACACTTATTTTGTAAATAATTTGCTTTGTTGTATTATAGATAATGATAATGGTATAAATGTCTAGTGCCATTTATGGCTGTGTTGAGTTATTTTCTTTGTTCAACAGGGGGCAAATATCATACAAATAGAGGAAACTCTGCCGAAATTTTTTTAAATTGTAGTTCACATCTAACAGTTTAGGTTATTCATGTAGGAAAAGTCATTGGGCATCAAGCCTACACCTATTCAGTTGTTTTTGCAAACTCACAGGAAGAAGCATGACGGTGTAACATTCATCAACAACCGATGTAGAGAACTGAATGTATGTCAACTTAATGCATTTTTTAAATGTCTTAATAATGATCCCTTCCTTATAGTGTAAACATTGCTTCCTTATAGAACCAATTACAACAAACTATTCAGCGATAGTCTTAGGAGGAACAACCTGTAGATGAGACTCAGATGTATTTTGAAGCTGTGGGTGGTAAGGACCGTCGTGGCAGGATATTCGGTCTAGGTTCATATGCGAACACATATTATTCGCAATCTTCCATGTCCAGTACAGCAGCGTCTACTAGGCCAGCAAACAACAACGAAGTCATCGAGCTTCAAGCCACAGTGCAAACATTGATGGAGAAGATAACCCATTTGGAAGAGGGGCGGACGGAGCAGATGGATCAACAGATGAGAGAGCAGGATCAACGGATGAGAGAGTAGATGCAGCAGATGGTTCGCATAAGAGAGCAGATGGAGCAAATGGCTAAGATGAGAGAGGACATGGAGCAGATGGCTCAGTTGAAATAGGAGATGGAACAGTTGAAGGGGAGGCTTAAAGAGGACCACCCGCGACCACCACGACCTTAGATAGTCTTACTCATTATGTTTAAATTACAGACATAAGAATTTATGTACACTTTAATATGTTTATTATCAATTTAAATTCTTTTAACTCTATATCATCATTTAATTTTTTGATTAAATAAATTATATATATACAAATTAATTTAGTATGTACAGATAAGTGAAAACTCTTGAAAATATGCATTTATCACAAGATTATGAAATGGGTATAGTTTAAAAATGTCTTCAAACTTATTACCGACGGATCCTTTAATACCGTCGGTAAGAGTAAATGTATTTACCGACGGACATTTATATACCGTCGGTAATGTCAATTGATTTATTGACGGTATTACGCTTCCCGTCAGTGTAGGCATGCAATTAGTTTTACCGACGGTCACCGGACCGCCGGTATCATAATATTTTTGGCGACGGGGTTTATATTTCTGTCGATACCTATGTCAACTTCTCAATGTTATTAACTTCGATTTACCGACAGTTATTCGCAATCTCGTCCGTCGGTAAAAGGTACCGACTTTTACAGACAGACTGTTATCCGTCGGTACAGTATTGTGCGCCGTTGTTAATACACTGACGGAAACGTTAACCAATTTCCGTCGAAATATAATACCGATGTCCTTGTTAACGACGGTGTTGACTGACATTAAATTCCGTCGGTATTTTTCATTGCCAACGGAAATAACACGTTTACCGACAAAAAGTTTAATCGGTAAATGAGTTATTTCTTGTAGTGAAAAAACATAAAAATATATTAATAGAAATATAGATGAAAAGAGAATATAAATCTAATATGATATGGTATTGTTTAATATTATTTGAGTTAGCGAATTCTAAAAAGAGAACTAAATGGATAACATTACATAAATCATATGAAGTTTTATCACTTTTCAGATTTTATTTCTTAGCTAAATTTTTGAAGGAAAGTGCAATGAGTTAAATTTTCATCTAAATTATTTAATTATTAATATAATTAATATATGAGATAGACTTCTTTTCTAATTTCACTTATTAAAAATAATATTAATATTTTAAATATTAGAAATTTAAAAAACATGTTTCGTATCTGAAGATTGTGGAGGTGATGTGGACGACAGAAAGATCACCTCAAGTTTTCTATTTTTATCGGAGATGATGCATTCACGTGGAGTTTGAAGAAACAATTCATTATTATACTCTCAACTTTTGAAGCATAGTATATTATTTCTACCTTGTGTGTTTGGCATATTGTTTGAGTATAAAATTATTGAAGATGATGTGCTTACCACAAGTGAACTCACAAAAATCTCTATGGATAACAAATTAGTCATAATGTTGAAAAAAAATCCTATTTTTTGGGATAAGAATAAGTATATAAATACACAATTTTATTGAAGACTTAAGATTAATTGTTGATAAATTTACCGAGCTGTTAAAATTTTAAGACTTTACAAGACTTGGACAACATTTGGATTAACCAAAATTCAAATTTAAGAAGGGTATTACGAAATAAACTTGAATTAAGTATTAATATTAATTGTGAAATAATTATAGTCATTTAGGAATTTTAAGTTTTTAAGTTTTATTAGTTATGATTTAAAGAATTATTTTGTATTTAATGTAGTAATATTTGAAGATCTTGTAACTATGTATCCATAGCTATATATTACCTTGTTAATTTGTATGAGAAAGTGAACCAACCAAAGTCTTAAACTTTTCTTCTTCACATATAGTTAACACAGATATAGGGCATTCTTTTTAGAGAATTACATGTCATCTAATTTTTTCCTTTCTATCAAATGCAGGTAACACGTTTGAAATGCAAAGGATTCATCTTGGCAATTCGTCTCAACCATGCAATCAGTGACGGATATAGGCTGGCACAATTTTTTAGCACAGTTGGAGAATACAGTGTTGAGGAAACGTAATCCCATGCGCATCTGTGCGTAAAAGAGAATACAATGCAGGGGGAGGGTTGTGCCACACCTGCTCGCCACGTACGAAGCCCGAGCCAAGATGGGCTAGGTGGTTAGCGCATTGATTACCTTCACGCAGGACATATGCAGTAATATACCGTGGGCCATGGGCTAGAAAGGAGCGGATATCATAGATCACATTGGCTCAGGAATGAAATTGTAGATCCTCCTGAGAATAACTTAGGCATCTAAGCGCTTCCTTGGAGTCGGATTCAATAATCAATCCGTCACACTGAAAATTCTTGGCAAAGGTGATACCAAATCGGAGAGCCTGGAGTTCCGCAGCCATGATGGTAGTGATCCCAATACAACATGAAAATCCTGCTATCCAGGTACCATGGCTATCCCAAATTAAGCCACCAATACCCGCCATGCCCGAACTTCCTAGTACACTGCCATCCACGTTGAGCTTTAACCACGTCTCCAGTGGGGAATCCATGCAACCATGGTGGAGGTCGGCGGGTGTGTTTGTCTTTGAGACTGGTCGACAAATGCCGTGTTATAATCCCTAAGCAGGAACTCGACCTGTTTGACTTGCATAGAGCAGGTGAATTGGGCTCCTTCGATCACACATTTATTTCTGGAGCACCAGATGATCCAACAAGTAAGTATACATCGCCAAGCAGTATTGACATCCCGAGTAGCTGGAACACAATTGTGTTTGAGCCAGTTATAAAAAGATTGTTCGTGGTAGAAGGTGGCACTCCATAGGACCCTGGTAGTAGCCCAGACACCTCTAGCTTGAGGGCAATCCCGTAGTAGATGGTGGGCAGTTTCCATATGGGCTTCACACCGCTCACAGAGAGGGGATAGACATAAGTTGCGCTCGTATCGCACTTCATTTGTGAGGAGTCTATTCCAGGCTGCTAGCCACAGGAATACCTTATGTTTATGAGCTGCGTGGAGTGACCACAGCCATTTCCAACCCCTCGATTCATCTATAGTTGGCACACTGGTGATAAAGGCGTAACCTCCCCTAGATGTATACACCCCGTTGGGACTACCCATCCAGATAAGGCTGTCATGCCCTTGGGAAGAGATCGGTCTTGGATAGCCCAGATACGTTGACAATATTATGAGGGAACAATGCCCTAACAGGAGTCAAGTTCCACCATGTAGAAGAGGAGAGTAAGTCATTAATATGAAGATCTTGGAGAGGCTCCGGGATGTGTCCCACCACTGAAGCCAATGTGCCATCAAAAAGCCATCGATCATTCCAGAAATGAATGTTCGCTCCGTCACCAATCCTCCAACCATACCCATCCTTGAGGAATGTAAGGGCTTTCATGAGACCCTTCCATGCAATTGAGGCTGTTTGCAGGGGGCGATGTGACATGAGATCCTGTCCACTCAAATAGCGAGAGTGGAGTACCTGCACCTAGAGACAGTCACGCGCCATACATATGTCCCAACACATTTTTCCGAGCAATGCCGTATTAGCCTCCCTAGCTTGCCGCACACCTAATCCGCTGCAAGCTTTTGGGGTTGTAACTGTAGTCCAAGGTAGGAGGTGGACCCCCTTAAGATTGCCGAGTTTTCCCCATAAAAAACCTCGCGCTACTTTATCAATCTCATCATAGACAGCCCGGGGAAGCCAGTTGGACTGCATGGCATAAATGGGTATAGAAGTGAGAGTATCTTGAATCAGAGTAGCCCTCCCGCTTTATTCAGTAATTACTGGACCAGCATTCCAAACGGGACCAGATCTTGTCAAGAATGCCAGCATAATCAGTTTTACTCAATCACCGAGTCCACAGAGGGACATTAAGATAGGTCTCCAGATGCTGAGACTGAGGGATATCCAAAGCAGCGGTGATCCTGGCTCGTGCCCGACGTCGAACCTGGGTTGGTATAAAGGCTTTAGATTTAGTATTATTTACTAACATTCCCGAAGTAGAACAAAACTCGCCCATTGTTTGGCACAAAATGCGAGCTTGAGTACACATAATATGTGCAAATAGAAGCACATCATCTACAAAAAGTAGGTGTGAGATGGTAGGGCCATTAGCTAAAGTTCCAATCGGTTTCCAACAGCCTTCGTCCACCTGATGAGAGATCCATCCCGACAATTTCTCCATGCATAAAACAAACAAATATGGAGAAAGAGGATCACCTTGAAGGAGGCCTCGTTTAGGTTGAAAAGCCTCAAGACATTGTCCATTATAGAGAACAGATAAAGACGAGCTAGAAACACAGCTCATAATCAGATTAATAAGTAGCACAGGGAAGCCAAACTCCAATAACACCCGTCAGAGAAAGTTCCAGTCAACTCTGTCGTAGGCTTTGGCCAGGTCAGTCTTCACTGCCATACCCCCTCTTCTCATTCACTTGATAGCATGTACTACTTCCTGAGCAATGAGTATGTTATCCGCTGCCTTGCGCCCAAGTATAAATGCCGCCTGAGCTGGATTAATCATGTCGGCTAAATAAGGGCGTAGCCTATTGATAATCACCTTCGTTAGAATTTTGTAGACCACATTACACAAACTAATCGGTTTATACTGCCTAATAGACATTGGATTTTCCACTTTGGGGATGAGGACCATAAGGGTATCTGAGATGTGTTGGGGTACCTCGCCACTGGCAAAGGCACGTTGGACCATAGCAACAACCGACCCTCCAACATCCTATCAAAAATGTTGGAAAAAGAAAGGTTGCAGGCCATCAGGACTGAGACTCTTGTACGGTTTCATGGAATTGACTGCATAGAACACCTCCGCTGGAGTAACTAGTTTGAGAAGATTATTGGTAGCCTCTGCAGGTAAAATCCAATTGGTTCCCAACTGGCGCGTCCTGGGGCTACTGTTGGTGGTGCAGAAAAGGTCCTTGAAGAAAGTAAGAACTTCTGTTTGAATAATGGCCGGTTCGGATGTCCACTCGCCCGTCCTTAAGCACAGACATTCTATGCGATTCCGTTTTCGTCTGGCGATAGTAGTGGTATGAAAAAATTTGGTAGAGCGATCCCCTTCCAAGATCCACTGGGCCCTTAACTTATGAAACCAGAGTAGTTCTTCTTGACAAAGAACGGTACTGTACTCCACAATCAGCTGTGTTTCTAGGTGCATCAAGAAGGAGGAATGCGGGCATTTAGATAATTTTGAATTCCTTGAAGTCGTGCTAACAGAAGTCTCTTATGCTAGAAAATGTTACCAAAAATCGTTTGATTAAATAATTTGCTGCAGTAGTGACTGCCTGGATGGCAGTCGGGACACACTAACAGTGAGGAGCCCACGCCTCGCGAACAACTCGAGGGAATTCCTCGTGCAAGAGCCAAGCAGCTTGGAAATGGAAAGGTCTGGTAGCCGGAGGAGGTATAACGTTTGTAAACTGTAACAATAGAGGATTATGGTTTGAAACAGTTCGTGGCAAGTGGACCACCGAGGCCTCTGGAAACTGAGTTTGCTAAGACGCAGTGCAGAGGGCTCGATCTAAACAAACAAGAGTGGTGCAAATTCCCTGAATTTTCCTGGAAAAGGTGTAAGGTGAGCCTTTGCAGCCCAAGCCTTTAATAATTTTATTGGCACGTGATTTGAACTGGCGGAGAGCTTGGCAGTATGAAGGTTCAGCGTGTTCCTGGATCCCCACCTGGAACCCAGTTGCCGCCTCAACTGGCTCTGAAATCTTCTCATTTAATGCTTGGAATCGATTTTGGTTTTCTTGCTGATTATTACCCTATAGAGTGTTGGCGTGTTGGAGGCGAGAGACACGACGGGGGCATCTGTCCACTACCATCCACTCCCCAAAGCGTGGGCCCAGTGACGTCCCATCATGCACGAAGTCCGCTTCCTCTGTTGCCTTAGCCTTGCGCTGTGGAGTATTCCTATCATACCTTGGTGCTGCGTCTGACTCCAACTGAGGAGCACTCGTAGTTGCCTGAGGACAAAAGGCTCGGGCATGGTCGTAGATCCCACAAGAGTAGCATATTGGTTCTAGTCCCTCATACATAACTTTATAACACAAACCATCAAACCAAATTTCACCGACTAATGGCTTAGAAATGTCTATCTCAACACAAACATGGGCAAACTGGCCACAGGTAGCATACGAAGTATTCAGATCAACCCGAAAGGGGGTGTGTAGTCCAAATGCCAAGGCTCGCAGCACATTTTCATCGTAATACATAACAGGTAATTCCGAAAATCGGACCCACGCCAATATTTTTCTCATGGAGGAGGTGGATGGGTGAAACTCTGGGGACCAGGGCTCAACGTGAGATAGTATCCTTGTATCATCCGGGGGCCATTTGTAAGCACGTTAGTGCGATCCTCTTCCAAGGTAAACTTAATGAGGAAGTAGTCATAGCCGAGATCTAAAATGTTAAGCTCCCCTTTGGGTTTCCACATTTGATAAAGCAGGGTATAAAAAACTTTATAGCCTACTAAACGCCCCAGCACTTTCACGTCGAGTGCTTGTTGCCAAGGAGACATAAGTTGTTGCTTATACTAAGTATCAATGGTAAATTCAGGGCAAAGCACATCATCGTTGCGGAAGCTCAGTGTCATGACCTTAGAGTCCAAAAGATCAACAGGGGCAGCCTTCGGAGTATCCTTCACCTGCGCAAGTTTACCCAGAGGTTTGTCTTGGTAGGAAGGTACATGCATGGGTGATAAGGCTGGGTCCCGTGCCGGCACCTTGTCTGCGCTATTGAGAGTCGCGATATTAGGAGGCTTGGGAGATTTCTTGGAATTGCGAGGATTATCCAGACGAATGGAAGATCTGGAGGTTTTGGGAGTCGACGTGCTCATCATATTTTCTCTTTCTATGACTTGAACAAGACATTGGGGGTGCTTGGTTAAGGGGTATGAGAATAAATCAATGGGAATGGAATGAATGGTGATGGTTGGTTGGTTATTATGATTGATTGAATAATTTTTTCATACCCAAGTTTAAGGTAATAGTCCATACCCTCCATTTGTGGGAGGAATGGGTTTGATTCCTACCAACACTAAATTTTTTAATTTTTAATTAAATGTAATTAATTAAAATATAAAATATAAATAAATAATTAATTAGTTTAATTAAGATAATAATAATAAATTAATTAATTAAGTAAAATAATTAATCAAGATAAAATCTAATTAATTAATTAAAATCTAATTAATTAATTAAAGTCTAATTAAAATATAATTAGTTAATTAAAATATAATTAATTATATGATTAATTAAAATCTAATTAATTAATTAAAATATAATTAATTAAATAGTTAATTACAATGTAATTAATTAAAATATTATTCATTAATTACT
>JAOSBK010018742.1:0-12526 GCA_027568895.1 Erythroxylum shatona | reverse complement strand
TTTTCAACTCCGTCTGTTTTTCAACTTCGTCTGTTTTTCAACTCCGTCTGTTTTTCAACTTCGTCTGTTTTTCAACTTCGTCTGTTTTTCAACTCCGTCTGTTTTTCAACTTCGTCTGTTTTTCAACTTCTCTTGTTATTCATCAAAATCATTTAATTAAAGTCATTGGACTTAACAGTGAAAACACAGAAGAAGTGGAAAACACAGAAGAAGCGGGAAAACACAGAAGAAGTGCAAAAAACAGAAGAAGTGCAAAACACAAAAGAAGTGGAAAACACAAAAGATGCGGGAAAACACAGAAGAAGTGCAAAACACAGAAGAAGTGCAAAACACAGAAGAAGCGGAAAAACATAGAAGAAGCGAAAAAATACAGAAGAGGAAAAACACAGAAGAAACGGAAAAACACAGAAGAAGCGAAAAACACAGAAGAAATAGAAAACACAGACGATACAAAGATGAAGATACACTAGATAATCAGTTGGAGTTAGTTACAGAACTTAAACTGAATAACGGTTTCTATAAGAAGAAGGAAGCAGTTATCAAGAAGCAAGAAGCAGTTGGAGACTTAGGCTATAAATAGTAGTCGTAATCGAAGACTGAACAACTTTTTAGCTTCCAAGTTTTTACTTACAAAGAAAAATTTTGTATTCAAAAGTACAATACAAGAGAGCAAACTCTATTGTAACAAAAAGCTCATAATATCTTTCTAGTGAGAGAAAGAAAAGGTTAAGAGCCTGGAAAGGCTAAGATAGCAGAAAGAATACTTTGTGTAAGAGACCTGAAGAGGCTTTGGAAAGGAAGAAAGAATACTTGTAAATTTGAAGAAGTATAGTAAAATCTCAGAAAAAATTTGAGGACTGGACGTAGCCCAAGCTTTGGGGTGAACCGATATAAAAATCGCAACGTCTATCTTCTAATCTTTAACTTTTAATTTTTCTTGTTCTTAGACAAGTAAATAGAAGTTATTTGTGATTTAACTACATAGCTATTTCTATATAACATTTTTGGTATTCATTCATTAGTTGAAAAAGTTCCTTTCAAGAAATATCAAAGGTTTTTGTACTCATGACAAGAATACACAATTCAACCCACCTTCTTGTGTATTTCGTATATTGTACGTAAATTCTATATTAACAAGTGATTTACTTCATAGTGAAACAAGAGTATTGTCCCACAGAGATCAAAACACAAGGAAGATTTTTTTTAACTTTTAAGCAAAGTATGCATGACTGTTATGCATGAACTAATGATAGATTATGTGACACAATAGGATAAGATTGGGGGATTTGTTTGCTTACATTAAAAGTAAACAAGAAACAAATGACAAAAACATGATTTAAGTTCAGAAAATTAAAATAAAGTTAAAAGTTTTCAAGAGAGAAATTGCTAGAAAAGTTTGAGTAAAAATTTCATATTAATTAAAGACCAATTGCAAAGTTTTTCACTCAATCCTTAGGTTGTTTTTAATCATTGAAAACGAATTATTTCTAAGATTGGAAAATTAGGGTCCATCAAGTAAAGATAGATGCATTCAAAACAAGCATGACATGCAAAATGTTCTTATTAATGCATTAATCCAAAACTAGCATGTCAACACAATAACAAGAGCATTAAGATCAAAATCAAGTCTGCCGAACCTAAGTTAATTTTCAAGAAAGCCAGCATGCATAAAATTAACCTATGTCTTGATCCAACTAATTAAAACCTATATATAAAATTTAATTTTAACTAGTTGTTATTTAACCTAATCATTTATTATCTAGCAATTAAATTAATCAGATAGCATATAAATTATTCAAGCAAAATATGAATTCATGACTTCAAATCCACATGCATAATTTGGCAATCATTTCCAGATCAAGAGAACAAATTTCCAATTATAGATTCATCAATTATATGTGCATGCTTCTCATAAAAACAACTATGAATTTAGCTAATAGCCTTAACAATTGGAAAAGAGAATTTAGTTCATGATTTTAATTAAAACAAAGTTAAAAATCCACATAGAAAACATAGCGCAGAATATGGGTATAAGAAAAAGAAGAAGAGAAAATAAAAACTAGGGTTCTAATTAGAGAGTCAAAGAGAGAACATAGGAGAGAGAAAGAGAAGAAGAGAGATTCAAGCTCAAAAAAAAGAAAGAACACGTGAGAACACCGTCTTCCCCCCAAAAAAAACTAATCCTAAAGGACCCTATTTATATTAGAGGAGGTATAGTCATGAAATCCTTGTAGGAAAGGATTCCTTTTCCAAGTAGAAGTAGGTCTTTCTTTCCTTATACAATAGGATTTCTTTTCCAAGTAAAAGTAGGTCTTTTCTTTCCTTGTAGAAGAGGATTTCTTTTCTGAGTAGAAGTAGGTCTTTTCTTTCCTTGTAGAAGAGGATTTCTTTTCCATGTAGAAGTAGGTCTTTTCGTTCCTTATAGAATTTGGATCTTCTAGAAGCTTCCCTCCAGGTCAAACACACTTCCTAGGGCTGAAGTGGTAGTCCATGCGTGATTTCTTGTAGGCACCATGTGTCCCAAGATGTTGACGTGGCAGGTGATGTGGCATGCTGACCGGATGCTAAGTGTCATCCACGTGTACTAGTCAGGTGCTGCCAGCTCATTAATTCTCCTAAAAAGTAAGGATCTTCATTTCTCCCAATCTGCATGTCCCCTGACCGTCTAGATTCTTCCTAGATTCATTTCTCACAGTGACGAACATCAATCTTCCAAAATGTAGAAATCCTAATTAAAGTAGGATTCCTTATTAGAGTAAGATTCCTAATCCTTTTGAGATTAGGATTTCACCATCCCTTGCCAGGTTTAGCTCCTGATTCTCATTTTGCTAGATTCTCTCCAAAATAGGAAATCCTAGTTGCATTAGGATTTAGGGAATCCTAATCCTAACAGGATTAGGATAGGATTAGGATTTCTGCAACTTTGGTCACCTTGGGGTATTTCGACCTCATTATTCTGAAATTGACGTCCAAGAGTCCTAATTCTCCCTCCTTAGCATAATTTTCCTCACTTGATACCTAAAACACTTGAAATGATAAAATCAATGTAAGTCATGTGATTTGGACATCAAATGAGAATAAAAACTAAGTGTAAGAGTATAAAAAGATAAGAAAATATGAGTGCATCAATATGAAAGGTTGTTAGGTTGTATATTGTGAATTTTATGAATGTGTCAATGGCTTAGATGGATTGAAATTGATTTAATTTTGAACATAGTCTATTAACTTGTGAAGAATCATTAGCTCACAAAATTAGTGAATTGGGTTCTTTGGCTAAATATGCAACCTAATCAGGATTTAGTGTGAATTTGTCACCTTAAATTTTCATATTCATTCATAATTTTAGGTCTTTCAACTAAAGTAACTCTGTTAGTATTTTTTCATGAAAAACGAGAAGCTTAAGCAACAAGGTAGGCAACATAAAAAAATTATGTTTGTTAATTTTAAATAAATTACTATTCCACTAGCCTTCTGGTTATGAATAGAGCTAGTAGCCAGTTGAGAACATGATGTAGCTGAATAAGTAAATCGACATGCATCACAAATGTGTGCCTCTGCATCAAAAGACTATAATGACATTTCTACCAAATAATTTAATAAAAAATGACTTAGTTGAGTAACTAGATTGACATTCATCCTCAGTGTTTGCCTTCGAGTAAAGACTAGGTCCATATTCATGAAAGTAAAAAAAGATATATGTTTTCGAATAAAAACTTACCGAACTTGTAGTAGCTTGACTTTTCATGAAAATGTACTGAGGAGTAGTTACAGAGTTTGAATGACCAAAGAATTATTAATGTGTGTGTGCAATTGAAATTGATAAATAATTTAACAACTAGATCTGGATTAATATATATATTTAGTTCAAAGCCCCTAGATACAGATTTTGCTTCTTAATGATTTGAAATGACTTAAATGATTATGTTTTAACTTAAATTTATTTCATGAAGTTGGAGTCATTATCTCATTACTGCATTGTGTGTTGTGTGATTTTGTGTGTTTTTTATTTTGTTTGCTTGAGGACAAGAAAATATTTAAGTTTGGGGATGTTGATAAGTGTAAATTGTATCGTGTTTTAGGGCTTGGTTTGATATGTAATTAATTGTTAATTCAATCCTTTAGTATATGTTTAGGTTAGAATTGTGTTAGTTTGTTAATTATTTATGTTTTAAGTGTTTTATGGGTTAGTATAAGTCTTTGAGCTTAATTATTATATTTTTGAGGAACCTTGATGTGTTTATTAGTGTTTCAGGGTCAACATTGAAGAACAAAGAAGTTTTGGAAGCACTCGGGCAAAAATAATGGCCTACGATCGTGGCATATCATGACAAAAGTGCCAGAGTTGGCCCACAATCGTGAATCATATGCCACGATCATGAAAGAATCCCAAGACATGGCCCATGCTATGATTGTGACAAAAGGCTCGGATGTGGCCCACGATCGTGGCCTACATGGCCACGGATGTGGCCCATGATCGTGGCCTACATGGCCACGGTTGTGGCCTATATTGGGCAGACACGCAGACACTCAAAAACGTCAAGTTTCAAGAGATTTTTCAAACCTTTTAGACCCTGAAAAGCCTAGGGTTGCTCAAAACATAAAAGGTATTTAAAGAATAAGACAGAGGCATAAAAAGCATTTACATCAACCACTTTTAGAGAAACCCTAGAGGGAATTATCGAGAGATAGAGAAAGAGATGAAGGAAGATAGAAGAAAAGAAGAAGTCGACTCGATGTACTTCCCAGATTAGGATTTTCTCAACATCGCTACCTCTCATAATCCGTTCAATTCATATTTCCTGCTATTTTTAGTTTTATTATTTTTCAAAATTGGAATAATAGTTGTTGATAGGATTTTTGGATGTTGATGATGTTCTAAACTCACCTTCAGGGTTTTATCTTTGATTTAATGAAATCTGATTATTTTTCTGTTATTTGGATTTATTTTGATTGAATTCTAGACATGCATAATTCAATAATAAACTGAGTGGGTGAATTGAATAGAAATATTTAAATTGTGATAGTGAGAGTTAGGTGATTTAATAGAGTAATAATTAAATCAAATCGATAAATTGTGCGAAGAGAGTTCTTGCGTAGGTTTTCTATAGTTTATTAGACACCTTCATATCTAATTAGGGTTTCAGATAGGTTGTTTAAGTGAGAAATTGGAACTTCCATAATCTAATTAGGTTATAATTTAAGGTTATGGTTATAACTCGGGAGAGAGTAATCAACCCTACGATCATCTAGAACCAATAATCCAATAATTCATAATCAATTAGGTTAGCGTTAAAGATAGGTAAAATTTCTTTTCTCTCAATTGGTAATTCCTTTAGGTTGATTCTTCAGTGTGTGATGAAACTATTAAATTACTAATATTTTGTGATTATTTCATGAATTGATTTGCTTGATTGAATTGAATTCTCATTTTAGTTCTGTTATATTTTGAATTTTTGCAAATTGTTCTAGCCTTAGATTTTAGGATTAGATTATCCCTCCTCGTGGGATCGACACCTTAGGTACTACGTGAATAAACTGTGCACTTACGACTTTTCGAGGTTAATTAATTAAAACTTACACACATCGAAATAACCTGATCAGAGAGCATCATTCAATCCAAATTGCAAGAAGATTCATTAGAGACAAAAAGGAGATTTAGGATATGATTTCTTTGTTTTCTATTTGTTCTTACAAATATTTGTTATTGGTTTTATTTCTTACATTTAGGAACCAAATTGTTTAGTGCCTAGATGTGATTAACCCTAGGTTGTGATGATAATATGATTCAATTTTTTATTTAGTACAGTTCTATTAATTAATTTATTATACTTCAATTATATGTTATATTTTTGAACTAATATAAATATTAGCCATTGATTTAATCTCACACAATTGAGATTGCAAAATCCTTTATGTGAATAGATCTACTATAATTGGAAGGAATTGCATGCAAACCTAAAGCTAGGATGACATAAATTCTTTGGATTAGGGTCAAACCTAATAGTGAAAATAAGAAAGAGATTTAAGGGTTATTTGTTAATAGTCTTGGGAAAGATATGAAAATAAGGTAAGAATTTTGAAGATCCACTAACCAACATTTTAGTTACACAATAAAGGGTTAATTTTTAAGAAATCTTAGGGGGATTCATCACCTAGATATTACTTATTTGATATTGAACTTTTGTAGTATTTTCTTTATTCAAGTTCATTGTTATGTTAATCTTAGTTTAGATGTTTACTTTAGTTTTCAATTAAAGTCACATCCTTATTCGACGGTGAGATAATAAAAAAGGGGTCAATACTAGTACTTACAATCCTCATGGGATCGACCCGTACTTACTAGTGCTAGCTACAGCTACATTGTACACTTACTTTTAAAACTTATAAATATTTATAAGCAAAATATATTTTATCAATCAACATCCATCGTAGAGTCAGAACATACACTTTCAAGAGATATTCAAAGAGTTTGATTTTATCAAAAATTTCAATCCTCACAAGGTGATATTGCAAAGCCAATTACAAGCTGAGTATGAGGAGATCCTCCACCAGGAATAGATTATGTGGTATCAGAAATCAAGACAGGATTAGATCAATCTTGGGGATCAAAATACCAACTTTTTTCATGCTCATTAGGAAAAAGTAAAAGAAAGTCAAAGAACTCAAAGTCTACCTATTCTGCTTCCGAATGCATACTTTGTTCAGTTACTCTTTCTTGACTATAAGATAAGGGGCAAGTTTAACGAGCCGTTCCACCCAAGCTTATTCTAAAGTGAAATTTAGAACTAATTATGAATAAAATTATGGATATGTTAATAAATTTGCAATCCAAATTAGGGCAGGATGCGATTCTTATCAACCAAACATAGTATTTGTAGTTTTTATAGTTTGTTGACCAAGCAAACTGAAGGTAAAAACCCATTCCATTTCTGTCTCTTGTGGGAGTGTAGTCATATTATTAGCAATATATGTGGATGACATATTGCTAATTGAAAAAAACATAACCAATGCTCTAATATGTAAATATTTTAGTTATCCAGGAACTTCTCTATAAAGGATATAAGAGAAGCATCCTCTATTCTAGGAATAAATATCTATACATAAAGATCAAAAATGTTGCTTAATTTATCATAGTCTATATATAGACAAAGTGTTGAAGAGGTTTAGCATAGAAAATTATGATAATGGATTCTTAAAAACATCAGATAGAATTTCTCTCTTATAGAGTATGTTTCCAATGACATAAAAAGAGAGATAAAATGGATTGTATTCCATATGCTTCGTTAATCTGATCAATCATCTCTATGTTGCAATGTTCTAAACTAGATATATCTTATGCTTTGAACATAATGAGTAGGTTTCAAGCCAATCCTAATGATTATCATTGGACAACTATAAAAAGCATTTTAAAGCTCTTGAAAAGGTCTAAAGATGTTTTCTTATTTTTATAGAGGAGCTGAACAGAGAGTTCTGTAGCATTCAGATGCTAGTTTTAAATCTGATCAAAATAATAGCATATTATGGCTAGGGGATATCTTCACTTTGAATGGTGTTGCAATAAGTTGGAAGAGTTCCAAACAACTCACCATTATGGATTCTATAACCGAGGTTGAATGCATTTCAATATTAGAAGTGATAAAGGAAATAGTTTGGATCAAAACATTCATCACCAAACCTGGAGTCGTTATTAAAATTGTTGAGATAATAGTAATATACTATGACATCAATGGTGCCATTGCATAGGCAAAGGAATCAAGGTCTTATCAACAATCTAAACATATGCTCAGGAAGTTGATAGTTGTGCATTAGTATGTGTTTTTCTAAGTATTTGGTATGTGTTTCTTACAAGATAGGTTAGTATTATTTCGCTTTAGGACTTATTTTGAGTGTTTTTGTTTTGTTTGATCTTCACGGTTGTTCTTTTGCATTTGACATTAGTTTATCGTAGGAATTGATCACTTTTTTATAGGAATGGAGGGTGGACACCTTTGTGATTGAGTTAGGGACTAAGAGAAGAGAAGAGAAGAGAAGTAGAGCTGCTGAAAAATAAGAACCCACGACTATGGAAAAGGGCATGTTTTCCACGATTGTGGGAAATCTATAGAGAAAGTTATGTTAAGTTAACCCATGATTGTGGGAAACACAAGTATAATTCCCATGATTGTAGGAACTGGAAGTCAAAGAGATAAACGAGTTTCATGTTTTTTTAGATTTTTATGACTTTATAAGTTATAGAATCCCGAGAGCCACCAAAGGGTGGTGGAACTTGCTTTCTGGAGTCAAAAGATAGATTGACAACCTAGAGATAGGGGAGATTCAAGGATTCATTCCCGATTAGGCAAAGAGCGCCCGATCATTTAGATTTTCTAGATTAGGCAAAGAAGAGGAGGAGCTGCCTCCAGTCTTATTTCAATTTCTTTCTCTTTTAACATGTTTATCATAGATTATTTGATTGTTGGGGATGTTATAGATATTATAATTAGCTAAAACAATTTTTAGGATTTGTTTTTCAACTATTTGTGAACCTTTGGTTATTAATTTAATGATACACATGTTCGTGTTATTTATTATTCTTAAACCTTGCAATAAATCGAGAGAGCGAGCTTAGTGATCTGTGTTAATTGTACACCGAGAGTTGTCGATTAATAGACCTATCAATAACAAGTTATTGATTCATTAGGAAGAGATTTCAATAGATCAATACATTGCTAATAGGATAGCTTCATATCTAGTTTCATGTTCAGGAAAAGCTTTACGCATTGAGAGATCCCAAAGTTATTTTTAACTTATTTAACTAGTGACATTTAGTTACACCTTGAGAGAGGATAGCTAATATTTTAGAAAATCTTGGGTTAAGCATAAATTGAATCAATTAATCAGAAGGGAAAAAATAGGGATAATGGCAAGTCCTAATGTTTAATCTTGATTTTCTCCAAGTCTTAGTTTACAATTTGGTTTGGGTTGCGTTATTCCCTGTTACTTTTAGTTCTCTTTATTTTACTTATCTTTTTGAATTCGATTGAAATGATCTCTTAAACAAAGAACAATCTAAGTTAAATGTTGCCTAAGCACAATCCTCGAGGGATCGATATCCACTTTCAACTATAACTGCGACCCATATACTTGTGAATTTAAGCATAAGATTTGTAGTGTGTTTTGCATTCAAGAAGGTTTTGGTGATGTTACTGAGGATTGATTATTTAGCATCTTATTTATTTTAGGTTACTTTGACTTAAAAGTTTTTGGTACTTTTCCTTATGTCTTTGCAAGTGCATGAACGCGAGGAACATGTGAAGGAATATTAAATTTTGTGATGAAGAGTTAGTAGATACCATAAGCCACGAATGACAGTTGAGAAGAGCAAAGCTCTAAGACATTATACAAAGAAATATGGTGGAAGAAGGAGAATAAAGAGGGGCTGAAAGGACATTGATGGACTTTATGAGACCATGATTCAATCCTCAACGATTTACGAGGCCAACGATTCAAGTTAACAATTTTGAGATTAAGCTGGCACTCCTCAACATTCTTTAGAGTAGTGTGCAGTCCTATGGTTAGTCTAATAAAGATCCTAAAGCCCATCTCACCAATTTTTTAGAGATATGCAAAACTTTTCAGTTTAATGGGATGTCTGACGATGCCGTGAGATTGCGACTATTTTTTTTTTCACTTTGAGAGATTGAGGGAAGGCATGGTACAATTCACTCATCTCAGGGAAGATTAATACTTGGGAACAGCTAGCCTAGGCATTTGTCACTAAATACTTCCCATTGACCAAGATAACAAGGATCATTAAGGAAATCACAAATTTTCAGCAAAGTCATGCAGAGTCTTTATATAAAGTTCTGGGGAGGTTTAAAGAACTATAGAGAAGTTGTCCCCACCATAACCTTACAAGGGAATTCCTCATGCAAACATTCTACAATGGTATAAATCAAAGTAGAAGAGGGACCATAGATGCAACTGCAAGAGGATCTTTAATGAGGAAAACTATCGATGTATCGCATGACCTTTTGGAAGAATTAGCGAGCAGTAGTTGTATGTAAGTGAAAGGAGTAGACAAGGGCAAGAGGAGCAAAAAGGTATGATCCCAATTGTTTCTGTTACCACTTTGCAGGCACAAATCACAGCCCTCACTAAGCAGTTGAGCAACATGCAAGGAGCATCTTCATCTATAGCCAAAGCTATACAATCATAATGTGAGTTATGCCAGTAGGACTGCAACATCCTACTACTATGGAGTATATACCCAAATATCCAAGGACATTCAAGTACATATCCTATGATAATGGTATGTTAGAGTAAACACATATCCAACTTAACACATGGCATCATATATATAATTAAAAGACATCAATTTTAAATACATTCCTTCATTTATTGACAAGATTTTACAATCCTTATACATGTTCTATAAGGCAAGTAACTACAAAAATACAAAATACATCTCTTCTGATGTCAGTTGACAGATGTTTGAGCCATAACTAGTCCAAAAAGTTCCTTTAGTTAAGTTTTAAAAACTAAGTCTCTTGTCTCGTACCTGAAAAGCCACTTTGCAATTTATATAAGTTTTGCAAACTCAATAAGTGAACCAACATCGATGATTTCACCCAAGGTAAATACATAAATCACATATCTCACATATATTCATTCAGATCATAAATAATTCAATACTCACATTATCATGACATATCATCTTATCATTGCGAATTCAGAATAGATATTTACAAATACAAATGCATTTGAGACTCTAGATTCGTTGTTATTGTTATGACCGAGTGCCTTTCACACACATATACAGATATTGGCCTATTGGGCTCAATCATAACAGAAATCACACAACAAAGCTCTACGTGCAAAACAGAAAATCACCAAGCAAAGCTCTATATGGAAGCGCTTTTATACTGGCTAATCCAATCACAATGCCTTTATTTGAGCATGCATTCTAGAAAATGCATCAAATACAAAATATGCCATGTATAACAATCACATATGTTGCACAATCAGAATGTCATAGTCATCAGACTTAAGTTCGGCATTCAACTTTCGTGGAGAATGCAAATATCATTCAGAATTTCACAGTAATTAGAACACTTCCAATACATTCTCAAATATTAACTCCTCAGACTTTATGTCTGAAATTCATAAACAAATCACAAACAGTTAACAATTGGAAGTCAAAAAAATTCAATCAATCCTAGGAAAAATCATCTAGGTGGACTCACAGTACACTCCGATATGCTATTTCCTAGATAATCCAGCAATGTCTGACTGACATCCAATGTGCTCCTCCATATCATAGAAAACACATTTACAAATATCACACTTTTGCACAAATATATAAGCATGCCTTTATGTATATCTATGTATATCAAAAATGCACAATGCATGTTCAATGACAATCTCAGATATCTTATTGAATTCTTATCACCATATCATTCTGATATCAAAACCCTCATAAATATAATTAGTACTTAGGTTTGGACCACAATAAAATAGTGTAAGTTAATTTTATAAATCAATTGATCATTTCAAACTTTTCTAACAATATGCTTTCGGGTCAACTTTTCATATTCATTATGATAAGGTAAAAGACACAATTAGGCAATACTTCATTCTAAAATTGTTCTCCAATGCCTTAAATTTCTAATGACACCAAAATCATTCAATTTGATTCAGTATTTTGAAAGTTATACTCCAATTATTTTCAGACTGTTCTCATTCTGTCATAGTACATTATACTCAGATTCCATCCAAAAATTGAAAGTCTTAGAGACTGAATCAAAATTCAATTTCTTTAGATAATTTGTATCCTATGTCTTTAATTTATGCCAAATTAAAAATCATTTCATTCGGATAACTACGGAACAAGTTATTGTCAAAATACTGAAGCCTGTTTAATGAAATCTTTCTGGTTATCACATTCCAGCATAATCAACATTTTCAACTTAAATCTAATAACCCCACTAAACAAATTAAGTGATAGCTATGCAACATAAACTCATGGCTATACAAGAGTCATGGGTATGTAACAAAACTCACGCTCGTGCACACCAACAAAATTAAATCACGACCGTGACACTTCATCGTACAGCTATGCACACCAAATTAGAATCATCCCACATTTTTAGCTCAATCTCTCCCAAATGATTTTAGATGGCTATGATTTTTGGTGTAGATGTAGATTAGTGTATTACGAGCCAAATGGTTTAAGTACTATGTCATTTGGAGGTCGGGTAAAGAAGTTATAAAAAAAAGATTGAAGGACATTTAGAACAAACTCTTCAAGAAAAACAGGACGTACAATCATAAGTTTCACTAGAAACACGATCGCGACTCACGACCATCTATAGATTATGTGTAACATCCCATCCCCGATGGGAAAGGTAAATTGGTAAATTGGGACAGGCTAGTGGGTTGCATTGCATATTTTGATGTGAACATTCTTTTGGCCTCTAATTTTAGAGAGGAATGAGACATTTTGCACATGCACATATATGTACATGCATTCATGGCATTTCCCGGT